>LRSR01012810.1:0-13524 GCA_001579985.1 Hypsibius dujardini | reverse complement strand
CGCCCCTTTTGCCCATTCCCCGGACCCTTCAGTGAACTCAATCTTGTCGTTGACGCTATGAGTAAGTCACGTCGGTAAACCGTTTCCAATCACTAACTTGTTCATGGCCATGGCATCCAAGTTCTGCAAGATTATCCTTTTGGATATGAAATGACGGGACGTATCCAGCATCAGCCCGCGATGAGAAAAACGCGGCCAATCCACCACCTGCGAGTGCACACCAATAGTCCAACTTTAAATGCAAACGACTTTCAAGCTGTTGATTCAGAATGTGCGGGTTTCAGGGTTAAAGTGACCAAAGCTGTTCGACCTCACCATGCTTTGATTGATGACTAGGCGTCCGTCGTCCAGCCGCCAGATTAGTTGACTATAACAGTATAACGAGTTAAAACTTGTTGCTCTAAGAAATGCGCGTATGAATACTGTATTTTCACGTTAGACAGGGACAGCGTACGAGCTGTGGAACGTTTAATCGGCCACGCGACGCTTGTGCTGTGTGTACGGTACACACAGCCGTGCACACGTTCCACTTCAGTACGAGTGTCCCTGTCCAACGCGAAAATACAGTATTTGCAATATGCATGGACGCAAAGCTATTGTAAAGCATTGAACCCGGGTGAAGAAAAGAGCGGACTCACCTGAAGGTTTCCAGACCGCGTACAGCGCCCCAGACGGTGTTCCCAACTAAGACCGACGAGAAGGTCGGATCGTTAATGATAATCTCGTAGTGCTCGTCCATGTCCACATCCGGGTAGTCGGTATCGCTGCACGGATTCTGGGGGTTCAGCGTCACATACAGGCGACTCAGTGCCGGAATCCGACGGTCCGTTGCGTTATTCTCACTCTTCTCCACCACTTGCCTCCAGTCCTTGCCGAAAATAATCCCATAATAACGTTGGATGGCCGCATCCAAGATGGAGCAGCTCGGTCCTTTGACCGTAAACCTGAAGTCTTCAATCAGCAGCAGTTTGCTCTTAAAGTTGGACTGTTGGGGTAGGGGCCATAGCGCAGCGGTGCCGTCGTTGGTTAAGCCGGCACGCGAGAGACGACGTTGCTTCTGAATGTCCCCCCAGGATGAGGGTGGGTTGCCGCTGCGAGGGTGCTTGGCTGAGGAGAACGGAATGACGGCACCCCACACGACCGAGAAGATCGCAAGCCACACCAACGGATGCATTGCTGATCAGTGAAAGGGAAAGACGGACATTCGCACAGCAACAGCCGAAATTATGGGCTCAAACCTCGAAGATTGGTCGTTGCTTTGGACTGAAGAGTTGAATGGCGTTAGTGAGAGCGTTGTTTTGAAATTAGGTCGAACGTGCTGCTATCGATTGGTAAGGCAATAATCAGCTGCTGCGCTGAGAGGATATGAGAGAGTAGGTTCGACGTTTGGAGCGATCTGATCAGATAACAGGCGCGCGACCCTCGGAGAACCTCGACGCATGCACGACGCATCGTAACAGAAGAAGCGCGAAACATCTACAGTGAGCTGACTGCTGAGTGAGCCTATCACCAGAGGGGCGACGCATGTGTTATTTACCCATGTAGTCCAAATGGGCAAATAACATATGCTTGTAGGTAAATGAGGTGAAGTGTCAAGGTGTAAGGAATACGTCAAACGAGTCGGTAACAGTCCATGTGTCACATTTCGCAAATTGCAACACTACAGTAAAACTATTCGACAAAAACGCACGTTAAGTAGGTAAAAAAGTTTTAGTGCAGTGTAATACTAAATTTTGTGGAAAAACATGATCTGCAGTACAAAACAGAAACTGAAAACTGGAGTACTTGATCACTGCAGACCTCAGAAAACAACTAACGTAACAATTGGAACATTACATGAACAGATCATCCTTTCTCTTCAACAATCTACCCAAAAGAAGCAGGAAAACAATTAAAAGGCGCAAAACTGTGACTTCCATCCGGAACACACACCGCGACACGCACGACACTCCAGAGGTCACGGCTTTCTAACCGAATGGCGCGATCCGCTAGCGCTGACCTTGTACGGGGTCGAGTTTTCCCCAAACCGGTACTTGTCGAACACAAACTCAACCGGCGGCGGCTTGACGTTCGATACCTTCTCCAAGATCATCAACGCCAGAATCGCGCGGAGCTGCCCGGTCAATTGCTTGTAGAACCCCACGCCGAGGTGTTCGCAGAGCTCGATCCGCGACGGAGAGGAGTGCGAACATGGGTCCACTTTCAGCCTCTGGTCAGGCTTGACAGTCACGCGCACGCGCTGCGCATACCGAGCCAACCACTCCAACTGCTCATCGGGAAACGGCCACAGCAGTCGGTCCACAGCCTGCTCAAAATCGTCTACACTGGAGATGGTCAGTTCGGGGATCCGAACGTACCAATCAGTCACCGACGGAGATGCAATCTGCTTGATACCCTCTGGAGCTAGTGCCAGTTTGAAGAGATTCTTGACGACAAGGTGACGACCAGTGACTTTCGGACCGTTAGATGGAGCGGTCGTTGCAGGACGCACGAACTTACTGATGAACTCCCGGAACGCCGTTCCCCGCTCCAGTCGCAGGTTCAGCATGATGACCACTTCCAGCTTAACACAACTGGCAGCGAAAGCCGACACGTACTGGCCGATCAACGCCACATCATGCAGCTGTCCTCGGAGCGGTAACACGAACGTCATTTGCCGAAGCGACGAGAATGCACGCTTTGGTATGATCGATGGATTCCGCATCGAGGCTAATTCGCATGGAACAAGGGGAGGGGGGAAACCGTAACCGTCCCACTCGCGCGGCACGGCATTAGCGAGTCTCTCCTTAGTCAGCTCCAAGTAGGCGTGACGTGTTACATTCTGGCTCAACAGAACCCGACGCCATAGTTTCGAAGTTCTAATATGAAAGAAATAAGACGCATAAACAGGCGCGCTAAAACGAAGTGTCGCAGCGACATACCAGCCGCCAAAATCGCAAGCAAAGTTGTGAACGACTAGTGCAATCAACTAATCCAACCGTGTTGACCAAATAAAATGAAAAATAATAGAAGAGAAGATCAATTAAAGGATCAATCACATTTTTTATATGTAATTGGGCATCAAGATATAGTCATCAATCAACCGATCGCTCGAATGGCTTCGTCATGGTCCAAGGGAAAACTCACCGTTGCAACCGAGACTGGTTAGGAAAGTTGAGAAACTGCAACAGCTCACACAGAAGCTCGTCCGGGAAGTCGATCATTTCTTTCCGATCTCCCCAGTAGCGCAGACGGGCGGCTTCAGCAGAGTTCGCCATCAAATCCGCCTTCAGTTTCTCGATCTTCCCCGGGAATTCGTCGGCCTCCATACTCATCTCCTCCTCGTATTGCGCCAGTTCCTCCTCCCTCCGGATCACCTCCTCCCGTAAACTTTGTAGGTCCCGTTCCAGCCGCTGCTTTATTGCCAAGCGCTTCTGTTCATCCGAATAGGTGCGACGTAAATGAGCGCGAATTCTCTCGCGCTGTTCTTCTTTCTCCCGCAACTGCATCAGGACCGAATTCAACTCATCATCTGGGTCTTTCTTCGCCTTTTTGTCGAGGTTGCCTGATTCGAGTAAGGTCTTGCGCTTGCCGGGGATTCCACTGGGTCCGGGAGGAGCGCTCTGGGTAGGAAGAACGCTCTGGGTAGGAAGAACTTCCTCTTGACCGGAAGCACTTGTTGCGGTGGCGTCTTTAACATTCGCATTCCCCGCTGCTGGCACAGTGGGAAGGCTTGGCGGATCTGACATCATGGGGGTTGAATTCTGAAAACAATGTTAGAGTCGCTTTCTAAAATTGCCGGCAAAAATTTTGGGAGGCAAAAAACAAAATGGCCGATAGTGCTTTGTTGTGAATTGTTCATCCAGTTATTTACAATTTACCAATCAATCAAAGAGACAAACACTTCAATGTTCTTCATACGTTTAGCACGCTTGTTCGTTATTTTGCTTGCATTTCGATTTTAGTTCGTTACTGAAATGGAACTTTAAGCACTGCAATCGTACTTTTAATAGAGAACCATTCGCTTCTCATTTAGCTGTTCTTAAATTCAAGCACATCGTTCTGTGTGATACGCTCTCGATTATTTTGGGTTTTTTTTCTCAGGAGAGGATTATGTTCACGCTACTTCAGTACTAGTATCAGTATTACTCATGCTAGTAGTACCCTTGCTTCCCTTCTTCCACTGAGTTCTTTTTGACGTTTTCTAATTCTTTTCCGAAGTGTCTTCAGTCATTTATCATCAATATGAAATCAAGCAGAGGTACGACTTTCGTATATGATTTAATTGCCGAGTGAACTATCAGAGATCCATTTGTTTTGCAGTGCTGGAAAGATGGCGCGGAGCATTCGCCATCACCGCCACCCCTGGCAGTAGCAGACTGCCCGTTGCGTATCAACTCCGATGCTTCTCCCAATCCCACGTCAGCAACGCGGCTAACGATGGAGGTGAGGGTTCGAAAGGCGTTCCGGAACTCCCCATCGCGGCCAAGTCCAGCATTTTGGGCAATTTGAAGCGTGGTCGAGGAGGACGTTCATCCTTTAGCGGGATTGTCGCCACCGTTTTCGGGCCGTCGGGATTTTTGGGTCCCTATGTGATCAACCATTTAGGTACGGGGTCAAGCTGAAATTTATTTGCCCTTTTGGATGGAGTACAGACGTTAATTTCGTTGCACTTGCTTATTATTTATTACAGGGAAGATGGGTTCGCAGGTGATCGTCGCCCATCGATGCGATCCGTATGACGTGAGGGACGCCAAAGTGTCGGGAGATTTAGGCCAGATTCTATACAACCAGATTGATCTACGGGATGAAGATTCGATTCGAAGGAGCATCAAATACTCCAATGTTGTGATCAATTTGATTGGAAGGGATTTTGCCACGAAGTGAGTTTTTAAATGGCATTGCTTGCGATTGATTGATTGATTGATGGTTTATTTTAAATTACGTGTGTGATAGGGGTTGATTGATCTCTTATGGGGTTGTACTGGGAACGCCTTCGTCTGCTCAGGGGGTTGGCCCAGGGGTTTGCTCGCCGGTTACTAATATCGACAGTATTGAGAGTTCTAAGACTAATATTTACGTGTTCGGGTTCGAACCCCCTCTTTTTGCCTTTTTCTTGACTTTCGATTATGCTAATTTTACTGATGGCCAAGCTCTGTTTGAATGTCGCCACATTTTCCTGATGATTTGATTGAGCTAAACACTTAACACCTCTGTGTCTACTGTATTCGACATGAGCGTATTAATAACTAATTTCCGCAATAATGGTGTATTTCATTTGTTGTAATCTAAATGATGATTTACTTCCAGACGTTTTTCCCTCGAGCAAGTTCATGTGGAAGGAGCACGACGAATTGCACGTTTGTCCAAGGAAGCCGGTGTTGAACGGTTAATCCACTTGTCCGCATTGAATGCCACGGAGAAGCCCAAGCGTATCATACTGCCGAAGGGTTCCGAATTTCTGGCTTCGAAGGTATCACGTTGTCTCTTCTGGTGTAGTGTTGGTACGGTGCGGATAAAATCTTGGTTTCGGCATATTAAAACCGCGGTTCCGACCTCTGGGAACCGCGGTTCTACAGTTATACTGTTCCCATGGCTAGATTGGAACCGTATTCTTACGTACTGAGAACCGCGGTTCCAAGACAGCGGAACCGCGGTTCTATCCGCACCGTACTTACACTTTTCTGGTGTATGAGGGGCACTGGCACCTTTTGATTCCTCTCGCAGTTGTCGGAAATTGTGTGATTTTACAGTGGAGAGGCGAACAAGCGGTGCGGGAGGAGTTTCCGGAGGCTGTCATTATCCGTCCCAGCGACATTTTCGGCGCGGAGGATCGATTTGTAAATTACTACGTCCGCGGGGGTCGCCGGGTCTTCAAGTACATGCCATTGTGGAAATCCGGTGAAGCAACGTGGAAGCAACCAGTCCACGTGAGTAGTAATCGAGAGAGAGAGAGAGAGACGCAGTTCCACTGCGTAATTTGTGAGGACCGTGTATGTGGGACGAAACATGTCTTACGGATATTTTGGTTTGGTATTCTGAATAGTCGTCGGACGTGGCGGCTGGAATCATCAATGCCATCAGAAGTCCTATCGCACCTGGAAGAATTATTGATGCTGTCGGGTAGGCTTTCACAGCAATTACTCACTCATTGGACACGCTGACCACAATTCCGTTTCTGTCTGTTCGAATGATCCCTCGTCCATTATGTTGATCTGTTAGCTTTGTACTGTTTCGGTGTGTGTGGTGTTGGTTTGCGTGTTTGCTGCACTTTGGATGTGGGCTTGGAACCTTCAAAGTGTCTTTGATCTCTTAGACCGAAAAGATATCAACTGAGTGAGCTGGTGGATTGGATGTTTCGATTGATGCGCCGGTCGCCGGAAATGTGGGGCTACATTCGCGGTCCCCTGGACCCCATCACCATGTAGGTCCATTTTTATGCTTTATCGTTGATCATCGGTAGTCACTGTCTTGTACATGTACTGCTTTCAGATTGAAAATCGCTTGCTCCTCCGCGTTTGCGTTCAAGTTTTCTAAGTCAGATTGGCAACGGGTCGAGCGGGAATATGTGACGGACGAACGCACTCCCGGCGCGTTGGACCTTGAGGACCTGGGTATAACCAACCTGAAACCCATGGAAGACTATGTGCCGTGGCTGGTGAAAGGCAGTCGTGCTTACAATTACTACACCGATGACCTTGGTAAATACTTTTGTGAGATGAGACGGCATTTCTTCGGTCTTGCTTTATCAGGCGATAGGCTTGAGAGTAACCGTATTGCTTTGGATTTTTGCAAAATGCATTTGGAAGAGTGTTCGGTTGCCTGCCTGTGATTTACCTGCTGTTTTTCTTCCAGGCGAGTTCCCAGACGCAGGAATTCCCCCGTCATCTTCGGGCGCGAGGAATGCAGAGCTGTTGGTGTAAGTAGTTCGATACTGTATCCTCCTTGGATGTGTGGTTCGTCTTTGAACATGGTATTCATTTGATGTCGGGTTTTTTTTTGTCGGGTTCAGTGTTAGACAGTTTGTGAATGCGCATTATTTTATCTAGATTATTTTATCCGCTATCAATTATAGCGGTACAGTATGAGGTGAAATCTGTATTTCGGCTCACCATCCAAACCGCTTTCAATCGGCTCACTCATGTTTCTTTTTGACGGCAGGTGCTTGATTGTTTGATTCCAGAAGTGCTAGTTTAATAAAATATAGTACAAAAAATCAAACAATCAAGCATCTGCCATCAAAATGAAATCCTTGAGTGAGTCGATTTAAAAGCGATTTGGATGGTGAGCCGAAATATGTATTTCACCTCACACCCATATCCACACGCATGAATTGTTTTACTTTATATACTACTGTTTTGCATCGTGGAAGTGGTGGGAGCGGTGTTCGCTTCATGCTAGGGAACATCATTCAAAACGAACGCCGCTCTCACTACTTCCACGGTGCAATACAGTATATGTAAACACGCGGCAAAAACCTTGCCCTGACCGAATTAAGCACTTTAACTCGGGGCTGTGCAATAGCCATCCGATGAACGAGTGTAATGGCTTAACTCGGTTAGCGCAAGGTTTTTTCCACGTGTGCACATCTATATGTACTGTGGATTACTGTAACTACCCACTGATTCAATAGCGAATAGCGATGAATAAATAAACAACAGGAATTTGTGCCTCTTCGTGCAGTTGGAAAACTGTTAAAGTGTTCATTGAGAAGATAGTTTTAATCCGACAATCGCGTGCACAGGTCAACAAAAAATCGTGAATGTGTCGCGGTATAAAACCACATCAAAATATTTCGTTATTACAGCAGTCTATAAAACCACTCAATCCGTCGAATGTCAACCGTTGATTGGTAAGAAGCAAAGACTCAGCTAGCGTCTTGCATTTCGGCACAATCCCCGCCGTTAAACAAATCGTAAAACGGCCCAGAGCGCCGCGCAATCTCGGACGCATACTCGCCGGCACTTGACTGGATCGAAGGATCAACGCCGGGAGTAGCCAGCAGCAGCGCCACCAGATCCCTCGCATCCTTCCGACTGGCTGCCAAATGCAGTGGCGTCAAACCGTTCATACTCTGCGCATTGATATCCGCTCCGTTTTCCAAGAGGACCCTTGCCGCGTCGAGGCAGTTCCAAAAACAGGCACTGTGCAAAGGAGTCTGCAGGGTAAAACATCCAAATTCAATGTACGCCCAATCAACCAATCAACCAATCAACCACTCATCTCAAATTAGGGTTTCTGAATTCTAATTTTATATAATGTTTTACTTGAAAGAAAAGCAACTATTTTTTACAACAAGATTTTAGACAAAATCTCATTTTTTATTATTAAATAAAATGCCGTTATTTATTCAAAATCAAAAGACAGTCTTTCGACCCTTTCAGTGTTAAATACGGTACCGTACCTAATGCAGAGTGTCTCAACCGATCAATCAACCACTCGAATACTCACTCGTCCCTCAAGGGTCCGCGCGTTGACGTCTCCGCCCCTTCTGATCAGCTCCCGTAGAACTTCGACGTGGTTATTGTACGCTGCACGGTGGAGCGCGGAATAATTATCCGGAGAGTCACGTGTGTGAATTAAATTCGGATTGGCGTCCAGCATGGCGCGCACGAGATCAAGGTGGTTCTTCTCTGCGGCATAGAGAAAGCGTTCTTGGGGGTCGGCGATGGTGCGAGGATCTATTTCCGGTTCTTCCTCGCTGTCATCCTCCTCATCTGCCGGCGCTAAATTTGCTTTAATCTGCTCCAGTAGATGCATAAAATCTTCATCCTCCAAGGGGAGATCGGTGTCGTCTGATAGATCCATCGCTGAGGACGTGCAGTTTCGTCGAACGTGAAAAGCACAACAAACACAAGAGGGGGTGAAGCCCCTTGCTGAGCAAAGAGGCAGGGTTTGCTGAATCTCTTCGTACGAATGATTGGCCGGTATTTCGGACACATTTGCTTCGACTGCGCCGATCCCGCGTAATTTCCTATATTTATATTTCATATTTTAAAGGATGAAAACATAACTCATTCGTGAGCGATTATTGAGGAACGATCATTATTGTGGCATTCCAGAATGGGATATTTAATCTCATCATTCAACACAGCACTATGCGTGAACGCTTTCGAAATGAGAGATTATCGATCTTTCGTTATTTACACCTGTACCGTCGTAGTGCCATGACCATAACTGTCGATTAAGCCCCGCCTCCGTCATACGCGCCCGTGTTACGAGTTGGCACTCAGTCGATACGCACAGGCCGAGTGCGCTGCCCGGGTTTAAAAACCGATCGTGGCACTACAGTGCGTCGTGCAGCGTGCGCCTCCACCTGGATGCGCAAAAATTGATTTGATGCAAATTACTTGAATATAAAAGTCTGCTGAATGAATGAATGAATGAATACTTGATGCAGAATTCATTTTTCTTGCTTCCTTGCTTTTAACAAGTGCAGTTCAGTAGTCGGTTCCTTGTTTGTCAAGGGGCTCCCACTGGTAGGATTCGAATACCCCATGTCTTTTTTCGAGTATTCCACCGGAACATCCTATTACCGCTCCAAAGATCCCTTGGAAAACTTTAAAATCAAGTAAGTCCCTCTTATTCTGCTATGTGTCTCGCGTCTCCTTCTCCAGAACTACTTTGTCACCACATCCCCTGGAATGCTATTTATTCTCTGGAAAAGGGTTAGGATAAAAAAGGTTGCGCTCGGAACTCTCTGGTCGTCGGAAGCGGGTTTCCACGATGCGTCTGACAGGCAAGGAGAGGAAACTTACGTTTTCGCGTGGCAGGAAAAGATCTTCAGCAAGGTGAATTCGAAGCATTCCTTTACGTTGCACTGTATTCCTTTACAGAGCACTGGTAATAACTGGGAGAGCTTTGTTCTGTTTAGAGAGAGCTCCAGCAGTTTTCAGACGCAGCGAACTGCACAACTGTCCAGGAAAAGGCATACCACGAGCAACTCGCAGCGCTTACTCCTTCTGAGCTGAAGAAACATGGAAGACGGATATTTTCCCTGGTCGATGCTGATTCCATAAATACCGGAACGGTATGTACTTACTCATTTACTCCCGTGCCACTACACTTCAAGTAAGCTGTTTTGCGAGCCCGCTCAATAAAACCGGGTCGTTAGCGTTAGCGATCTTTTTTCTCGAAAAAAACAACAACAACATTCAAACGGCCAATCGTCCTCATTCATTATTGGCTTTCAGACAAACCATATTTCTAAAACAAATTCCGGTACAAAAGAGAGCTACTGCGTCTCATGTATAACCTTGGTCACGGATCCGGATTACACATACATATACGTGATTGTGCTACTCTTTTGTAGAAGGGTCCAATGACTGACGACGCCGATTTACCGGAAACGTATTTTGCCGGACAAATTGTCCAGTACCGCCCGAGACGTCCCCGGATTGCGGACTTGTACGTGAGCGAAACACTGTACTGTTCGCATTTCCGTCTTTACACTTCTGTATGGGTGTGTATCTGTCCATGATCCGTATCTGACTTAACGACCGCGAGGGGTTTACTACGGTGCCCGTGACTCTGCGTTGGCACTGTCCAGTCCGGCTGGTCCAGTCCAGTCCAGCCCAGTCCAGCCCAGTCCAGTCCAGCCCAGTCCAGCCCAGTCCAGTCCAGTCCAGTCCAGTCCAGCTGGTCTAGTCCAGTTCAGTCCAGTCTTGTTTGGTCCAGTCCAGCTGGTCCAGTCCAGTCCAGCTGGTCTAGTCTAGTTCAGTCCAGTCTTGTTTAGTCCAGTCCGGCTGGTCCAGTCCAGTCTAGTCCGGCTGGTTCAGTCCAGTCCGGCTGGTCCAGTCCAGTCTTGTTTAGTCCAGTCTAGTTCAGTCCAGTCCAGTCCAGTCCGGCTGGTCCAGTCCGCGTACTCTTGAAAGTGTTCATGGATGTGCTGATACTTCCCACGGCTGTCGTTCTCACTCACAGAAATGTCTCACAGCGGCGAGCCGAGAATGTTGCCGGAATTGTGCCTCCATCCAAACGGAACGGACAACTACCTACCACGGAAATGCACTTGATGGCTGATTTCTCCATTCCACCTGGGTCGGTAACACAGTTGTTCTTTTGGGCCGGATGGTCATCCGTCAATTCGTGGCTCTCTGTAGTAAATAAAGTGGCTCTCTTGAGTGTAGGAAGCCTTCGAATGACAGCGAATACATCCTGTGTAGCATCAGCATAGATACCGATGGGCTGATACGCATGGAGCCGGACTTTAACGCCATGAAACGGCCGTACTTGATCCAGACCGGCCAGACCTCTGGAGGTAAGCAAGAGGATTTGTATTGTTTTTGCGGGGCTCAAAAAATGAATCTAATAGTTTTGGTCAAGAGTGGCAAGGCTTACGGCATCATACCGTACAAATACCAGACTTACAGGATAGGGATCCATGCAGTGCAGAGTCACTCAAGGTTACATGGTTACATAGTTACATGGTTACATGGGTACATGGTTACATGGTTACATGGTTACATGGGTACATGGTTACATGGGTACATGGTTACATGGTTACATGGGTACATGGGTACATGGTTACATGGGTACATGGTTACATGGTTACATTTGGCTTTCGTTTTAGAAATGTACGAGTACTTCATTGAGCACGCTTCGGATCCAATGGCAAGGTTGGTTTAATATCGCAAAGTGTGGTTAATTTTTATGTCAAGGTAATGACTTTTTCGGTATTACTATTTTTCAAGTCGTCACTTTTTTTTGCCACGTAGCTAACTGGTTTGGTATCTGTTTTAGGATTGACATGGAACGGGAGAGCCAACTGTTTCGCGCATTATATCAGCGCCATCAAGAGTACAACGCTTTCCTTGTTGGGACTCAATTCAAAATGGTGAGAGAAAAGTCCGACCTCTCCCAACTTGGATCTAAAAACCCAATGGATCGCAATGTATCTAAAAACTTAAAATTATTTTGTAGCCACCGAAAAATGCTCATTGGATCAGCTTATTTGGTGAAATAAGTAAGCCCTGAAAGATTGCCTTATTTGGCTGTTATTATGTGTACATGTCCGACAGCGGGTCTGGTGAATTCAGTTCAATTAGGAGGAGGAAGATGAACGGAGATACTCAAATGTTATTTATCAGCAGCCTGCCACTAAACTTTCCGTGGATTGGTTTTCATAGTTGACGGCGAAGGATTCGAATATGACGATTTATTCGTTCATTTCTTGTTGGATGTGCCATCAGGTTAGTGCACTTTTTTGAGTCTCACAATATATGTCCTAATTTTACATATCATCACTTCCGGCAGGGTGTAAGGCCAAATGGGATTTGGGAAAGGAGCCTTCTCACCTAAGCACCCAGATTTCAATGAAACAATCGGTAAGTAAAGTGTGCATGGAACTATCTGCACGAGTCTGATGAAAAGACAAGCCGACAATTGAGCGGTTCCATTTCTATAGGACAACAGGTGGCACTTCGGCTGTCCATTTGCGTGGCTGCTGGAATCTGAGCCTGTTCCCTCCGATGCCTTATCGCGTCCCCAACTACTGATCGAAGTCGTCTCGGTTGATTCCTGGAATCGGTATAGGATAGAAGGCTACGGTTATGCAAACATTCCCGAATCCGCTGGGAACGAGACCACTATCGTGCATACTTGGCGGCCCGTTGGTGATGGGATTATTTCTCAACTGCGACGCTTTTTCATTGGCGGTTGCCCGGAACTCGATGACATCTCCTACGTCTCGGTTCCCTCTGATTTTCAGGCGAGTCAATCCAAGTTTAACGCACCTGTTTCGTCTTCCTGGTCACCGATCTCTACGTTTGCTTCTTGTTGTTTATGCACATGTTTGCTTGCGCCTGTCTGCTACTATCTGTCTGCCTGTCTATCTCTGTCTATGTGTTTGTATATCTGTTTTTGTGCCTGCGTGTTTGTTCGTTTGTTTGTTTATCTGCCTGTCTGTCTGTCTGTCTGATTGTTTCTCTGTCTGTCTGTCTGTCTGTCTGTCTGTCTGTCTGTCTGTCTGTCTGTCTGTCTGTCTGTCGGATATATGTATGTATGTCAGTTTGTCTGTCGGTCGGTGTGGCTGTCTATCTCTATCTGTCTGTTCGTTCGTCCACCTGTCTGTGTGTATGCTTGGCTATCTGTGAAGATCTATAGCTTTTCCGTTGTGGATAATGCTGGTTCGTCTGCTTGATTTCCTTACTTTGCCTTCACTGTCATATTTAGGGCAAAGAGCTAAGCCGTTATGGCTTCCGCACGACACCATCTGGCAAAATACGCTTGCGTTTGAACACAGTAACCCAGATGAGGTACAGTCATACATATATGTAGCTCCGCAGAGCCTACGTCTTATTGGATTAACCCCCAAAAATTGGGATTCACGACACGACCTGTTTGCCTACAACGTTTGTTCCCTCATTTCACCAGGGCAAAATCCTCGACGGACGGCCGAGCGTTCGCGTCGAAGGCAAGGCACGGCCCATCCGAAACGCAGTATGTGCACATTACAACATGTATTCCCCTTTGCGTTGGCTCGATTCAGCCTGGAGAATGAGTTTGCCGTGTGCGTAATAGCGTAATCCGAGACGGAATATACAA
>LRSR01012807.1:0-10178 GCA_001579985.1 Hypsibius dujardini | reverse complement strand
GTGCAGGACTTGATGAATACGACGTTTAGCGGCACAAGCTACTGCAGCTCCTTGCCGGAGCCGTTGGGTGAGTGAGCGGTTGATTGATTGATTGTATGGGCAGGTGTGTGTTGCTTACGCGCAGCGCTTGATTGGTCGATTGAATGGACAGCCGTGTGTTGCTGACACGCAACGACTGATTGATTGATTGATTGATTGGGCAGCCGTGTGTTGTTGGCACGCAACGGTTGATTGATTGATTGATTGTATGGGCAGCTCTGTGTTGCTTACGCGCAACAGTTGATTGATTGATTGAATGGACAGCCGTGTGTTGCTGACACGCAACGACTGATTGATTGATTGATTGATTGATTGTATGGACAGCTGTGTGTTGCTTACGCGCAGCGCTTGATTGATTGATTGAATGGACAGCCGTGTGTTGCTGACACGCAACGGTTGATTGATTGATTGATAGTTGACGGTTAACAGTCTCGTGCAGTGTGACTGATTGATTGAGCGATTGATTTGTTTTGTCTTGCGTTTAAATCGTCCTCGTGCTGCAGATAACCCGCAAGATCCGTCCTCGCAGGAGATGCGACTGAGACACAATCAGTCGCGGCTGCTCTCCAGTTTCGTCCCCGTCATCCTGCAGACACTGGATGACCACTGCGTGTTCGGCCTCCTCACATACGCCCGCTGGATCCTCCGGGCACACATCCAGCGAAAAATCCCCAAAAAGGCCGCCAAGGGTGGGATCGTCAGTTTCGGCAACATCACCGACCCGGACGTCCTAGCGGGGCTTGATCAACAGTCGCAGGGTCATTCCCTGATCTGGACACTCTTCCGGCAGATCAGCCGGGAGAAGGTCGGCCAAACCTCCGTGGACTTGTTGGAGTGTATAGCGAAGCTGGACAAGCGGTCGCTGCGGGTCCCGGTGCCAGATTCCTTTGTCCTACCGACCAATGATCAACGGATGGTGGAGGAGAACACTTGGGGCAAGGGTGTGGTGGTCAACTTTTTGGAATTCCGCATTGAAGTACGTTATGTCTGTCTGTCTGCCTGCCCGCCTGCCTGCCTGCCTGCCTATCTGCCTATCTGTCTGTCTGCCTGCCCGCATATCTGTCTGTTTATCTGTCTGTCTGCCTGTCTGTCTGCCTGCCCGCCTATCTGTCTGTCTGTCTGTTTGTCTGTCTGTCTGACTGTCTGTCTGACTGTCTGGCTGTCTGGGTGTCTGTCTGTTTGTCTGTCTGGTTGTCTGGGTGTCTGTCTGTCTGTCTGTCTGTCTGTCTGTCTGTCTGTCTGTCTGTCTGTCTGTCTGTCTGTCTGTCTGGCTGGCTGTCTGGGTGTATTCGTGCCATCTGATTTTCTTAAAATTCATCTCCATGGAATGAGAAGGCGGCGGGCGAACGTATATGATCTCGCAGTCGCAGCAGTCGATGTAGAGAGAGGTAAAAAATGACTGAATTTCAATAGCATTGTTTTTCTGCTAAAAATTGTAAGCTAGTAAGTAAACGCCGTTAGGATGAACAGTAGTTCTTCAGCCCTTGACGTAGCTTCCGTGCTTTCGGCACTTGTCTCGGCATCGGTGAACGGCGTAATGGGTCCCGTCCAACACCCAGACATTATCCACGCGATACCTGTCTTCACATCCCACTTCCTGGCATTTCTTCATGGTGAGCTCCTCCTTTGCTTGCGGTCGTTGGTCCTTACTGGACGGCAGGTTCTGAGCGATCGCGGTCTGTCCCCTTCCCATCGGCTTGGAATCTGTCGGTTGTCCAGGCATGATGTCTCAAGAAGTTAGTCCTTTACTTAAAAGTTAGAATCGAGGCGAGAAATGACAAATTTTGAACAAAGCGGAAAGCGAACCTAAAATGCAGGCTACAGGCTTGAGTACGCGAAAGGGATCGACCGGGCGGCACACCCAGTCCAATCAGTCGATCTACGTAGTGGCCGTCATCGTGCTGGGTCAAAAATGACTTCATTCTTTCGCGGGAGAAGCCCCCTTAGATCTTAAGAACAAAAAGTTGTCGATTGATCAGTTTTTTGTTCGAACCCTTTATGAGCTATCTCATGAGTCATCGTGTGCGCTGTGCGGGCACTTCCCCGTGATGAGTAACCGGTACAATACCATGACGAAGCATTGTACACATGTTGTATCAATGCCTGTACGATGCGCAGCAGGTGTGGCTCCCGAAACAAACAAAAACGGAATAGTCAATGCCGCCTTCACCGAAGTGACTGTCTGTCTGTCTGTCTGTCTGTCTGTCTGTCGTCTGTCTGTCTTTGTGTCTGTCTGTCTGTGGGAAAGGTTTGGGTCCGATTCGTGGTACTTATATTGGAGTCTTCTCTTCCAGATCCTATACGACCTCGCCGGCTACTGGCTCTTCGAAGGCAAAATCACCCAGTCCGCGGAGCTCCTCCAACGCGTCAACGTCCTCCTCCTGGAGATGGCCCCCGACGCCTTCACCTACTGCCACATGGACATGGAGAAGCTCGGCAAAATGTGTCGCATCTGCGGTGTGGCTCCCCTCACCGCGCCCTCATCCGAACTGATGATCGCCGCAGCATCACCCGATCTCACGCCAAGCATGAAGGCTCGCCTCCTGGAAGTCCTGCTGGAAGACCTCCCCACCGGGAAGATCTCCCCCGCATCCCGCCACTCCCTCGAAATGGAGATTCTCGCGTCGGATGATTCCACGGAGAAGGCTTTCCTCCTTCGCGTTCGGCTGTGTAACCTCTTACGGGAATACGTCTCCGGGCAGGCGCCTTCTGCCATGGTGTTACGCAGTCGCTTGAGCGAAGCCACCGCGGTCGACCTGGACTGGTTCCGCGGGATCATCAACGGCCAACGGCTCTCGACGGACCTTCGTACCTCGATTCAGGATAAGTTGCGCTTTCTAAGTGAGAAGAACTTACTGCCGGCCCTCGCTAAGACCAGACTGGCGGATGTGTTGACGGTGAAGGTGGCGCCCCCTGGCATTGTGGTCAAAACAGAACCGCTGTCCGAGGAAGACGTGGCGCCCTCTGGCATTGCGGTAAAGACAGAGCCGCTGTCCGAGGAGGACGTGGACATGAAGATGGCCGTCAAACCTGAAGGAATTCCCCTGCAGGTGGCAGCTCGGACGCTGGCGTCGGCCTGCACGTATGCCGCGCTGAAGCAAGCGGTCATGCAAATCTCTGAGGCGTCTCCGACGACCGGCGTGAAAGATCTACTGCCCACGTGGTCGAACAAAATCCCACCCGGTCTGGAGAGTTCTTTCGGCAGGGCCACGTGGAACGCCGTGCAGATGGACACGGTGGTGGGGAGTTTCGCACGCGCCGCGGAGATGGCGGAGGAGGGCTGCTTCCGGGGAGCAAAGCAGCTGCTGCGGTGCGGTCGGTTGGATTGGCAGTCTTACCCCAAGTCGGATGAGAAGCTGGAGAAAAAGCTCGAGCGAAACTTCCGCTGGCAAAATATGTATCTCGACTTGATGGAGAGTCAGCAGCAGCTGTCGGGGAGGTTGTGGACGGAGGCCGTCAAGGCCGAGGCAGATCGCCGGGCGAAGGTCTGCATGAAGGCTGTGTTCTTCAAGGCGCCGGATGAGGAACCAGTTCCGTCCTACGTCGAGGATATTGCCGTGTTGGTCTTGTTTAACTTGGATGACTGGGGATTCGTCAAGGAAGTGGCACAGGTATATAAAGTTCTCCATATGTCTGTCTGCCTGTCTCCTGCCTGCCTGTCTGTATGTCTGCCTGTCTACCTGCCTGTCTGCCTGTCTACCTGCCTGCCTGCCTGCCTGCCTGTCTGTCTGTCTGTCTGTCTGTCTGTCTGTCTATCAATCTTCTTTGCAGGATCAAAAGCGAAAATCCAGCTCGCTGACAGCCGTCTTCCCCTTCCTGAAGCAACTCAACGCCGCTACGCTGGAATTCCAACAGCAGAAAGACGACCTCCTCATTCAATTCGACGGCGGAAAGTCACGCTTGAAGGTGACTACTCGTCAGGAATGCCTGAAACTGTGGAATGTCCTCGCGTCGTCCCTCTCCAGAACAGAAGCTCCCCAATCGGTGCTCCGCCGTCCCGGCGGTGCGGCTCTTCCCGGCGGCGCAATCCCCGCTGACGTCCTGTGGCCACTCCTTCGCAGCCTGCGACACAAATCCAGCCTGTACCTTTTACTGAGCTGCTTCTGCCGAATGTGGAGTCTGGTGAACCGCGACAACCGCTCCCTGCCCACCGTTGCGGATCCCTTGTGGCCGGTGTCCCTGCCACTGCATGCCACGATCACTCCCGTGGAAATCAAAGCCGCCATGTCAAACATGGTCGACATCACCACTGCCAACGGAATGGACGATGCGGATATCAGTTTACTGAAGGTACACACACATGGTCATAATTTTGGGTGGTCTGAGTTCGAGCCAGCAGGGTGGTCTGAGTTTGAGCCATCAGGGTGGTCTGAGTTTGAGCCATCAGGGCGGTCTGAGTTTGAGCCAGTAGGGTGGTCTGAGTTTGAGCCAGCAGGGTGGTCTGAGTTTGAGCCAGCAGGGTGGTCTGAGTTTGAGCCAGCAGGGCGGTCTGAGTTTGAGCCAGCAGGGCGGTCTGAGTTTGAGCCAGCATGGCGGTCTGAGTTTGAGCCATTGGGGTGGTCTGAGTTTGAGCCATCAGCGTGTTTGGGCTGGTTTATCTACCATGTTGTTCGATTTTGCAGGGAGACTTCCACTTCTACCAGGGCGCATACGAAGCTGCCGTCGCGATGTACATCAGGAGTTTCCTCGGCGGGAGTCTTCCCGGGTTCCTCCATCCGGCCACGGCACTGGCGCCCAGTCAGACGACCCTCCGGAAACTGGTGTCGTGCTTCGAGTCGCTGCGATGCCACACGTACGTGGCGGTGCTGTGCCAGCTGACCGTGCCGGTCGACTACGACACGGCGTTCCGGTCCGTGGCGGAGAAGGTGACGCACGACGCGGCGGACGAGATTTACGCTTTCCTGTGGGACCCGCTGATCCTGGAGCACGCGGCGTTCAGTCTGCAGCGCTACGGGTTCCTGGAGAAGCGGCAGGTGGTGATGGACCTGCTGCAGAGTCCGATCCTGAACGCGGCCAATCCGCCGGCCGTCGCGCAGAACGTCGCTGCGGAGAGGGCGGTGGAGTTTTTTGAGGTGCTCTTTGATCAGTACGTGGTCTGTTGAAGTTTTCCCCAGTCGGCGACAGTACCTGGGTCTCCGTTTTCTGTTCTTTGACTTCCGATAAAAAGTGATGCCAAGAACTTGTTGATGTATCTGACACTCAGACTGAGTGTTCAGTCAACGACGAAAAAAGTCATTTTCGAGCGCTCAGTAGAAAATGGTCAAGCGATAAACACACAAGAGCAGAGTGAACGACGGTCCGTCCGTCCGTCCGTCGGTCCGTCGGTCGGTTCGTCGGTACGCTTTGACCTAGGGTTCACGGACGGACGGACGGACGGAAGTATGTAGGGACCGACTCTGAGTTAGACGGACGGACGGAAGTACGTAGGGTTAAAGGGCTAACTCATCTGAGTTAGACGGACAGACGAATGGACGGACGGACGGACGGACGGACGGCCGGCCTATTTCACTGGTGAGTGATCAAGGGCCCAGACCACCCACCTACCCTGCCTTGAATACGTAATATGTGGATGGCGCCTCACATGCGTCAGTGTCAGTACTCCATATACACGTGAGGATCCGCCACTTCCTCTAGTGCGGTCAAAATGCCCACATTCGGCCCCAAAGAAAGGACAGTAAGGAAATTCGTTAAAAAATCAAACTACAACCAAAATAACCAATAAAAAAAACAGTGCCTGGCAGTGCGGTCAGTTTGCTGTCCAGTATCATAAAATCACAACTTCACCGGAATCGCCATGTTCAGATCAAAAATCTCAATCAGCAATGGCTCGACGTCTTTCGGGTTGACATCCATGAACATGGAGATGTGCCGGTCGTTCAGTAAATGCAGCAGGTCCAGCTTGTTGATCATCTGCACGTAGAGGGCCTCGGTCTCGCGGACGCTGTTGTTGCCGTACTTTATCCGGATGTAACTGTGCAGGAGGAAGTAGTAGAGCGACTGTTGGGCGCGGATCTGGCCGCGCAGCTCCAGGGACGGCCGATCGGGATGGAACAAGGCGATGGCGCCGAGTATGAGCAGCAGGGGCTCGTCTTTCCGCAGTTCCGGTGCGAAAGAGTGGATGAAGGTCCGAATCTCCTCATAACAGTTACCTGAACGGAAATAACACGTACGTAGGATGCTATGTCTGTCTGCCTGTCTGCCTCCTTGTCTGTCTGTCTGTCTGTCTGCTTGTCTGTCTGTCTGTCTGTCTGCTTCTCTGTCTGTCTGCCTGTCTGTCTGCTTGTCTGTCTGTCTGTCTGTGTGCCTGCCTGTGTGTCTGTGTGTCTATGCGTCTGTGTGTCTGTGTGTCTGTTTGCGTGTCTGTCTGGCTGTGTGTCTGTTTGTCGGTGCCCTGTCGAACCTTTGGCTTCTTTGAGGATGTCGACTTTGATCATGGTGGCCTGCGGTCCCTGCCAGCAATCCTTCTCGACGTTGTAATGCGACACCGCGCGCAGAATCATCATCTCGAAGCAGGCGCCCTTGAGCAGTGCGATCTGATCTTCCTGAATTAGATTCTTGAATCCGGTGATTCGCTTCGCCATTTTGATGACTCGTCGGATGGCAATGTCAGTCACTAAGCACAACAACAACAACAAACACGGCGAAATGAGCAACCAGGCCTCCCTCCCTCGCGACAAAGTCCAACGGGTCATCGTGCACGGAGGAAGCGACGGTGGAAATTCTTACTGTTGATAACATCGACCAGTCGGTGCGTCTCTGGATATCGCACTACAACACAGAGAGTCAATCAGATCGCCAGTATTTGTCGGCTTCTTCTGGGCCAACATTCCTCGCAGTGTAGGAAGTTCAGCGGCACCGGGTGTTGAACGAAAGAACGGAAGAACAAAAACACAGAAAAACGTACCGACAGCTGTTTCTTCCTCCAGATTTGTCTCCATCATACTCTAAAAAAGGACCAATGCTAAGTTGTTGTACAATAAAAACAGTTCATGTATGTTAGTTAAATCAATCAATCAATCAATCAATCGATCAATCGATCAATCAATCAATCGATCAATCAATCAATCGATCAATCAATCAATTCATCGATCAATTCATCAATCAATCAATTCATCAATCAATTCATCAATTAATTGATCAATCAATCAATCAATTGATCAATCAATCAATCCATCCATCAATCAATTGGTCAATCAACTGATCAATCCATCAATCAATTGGTTAATCAACTGATCAATCAAGCAATCAATCAATTGATTTACATGACAACTTTGGTGCATGTCTCCTTCTATCCTGCAGTACAAGTAGTACCTCGTTCGCCCGGACCAGTTCCACGATTTTCTCCCTCTCAAACGCACATAGCATTTCCAATCCCGCGCCGAGGCTCGGTCCAACCGAACCGTCCGAGGGAGGGGAATCGGTGGAAGAGACCGCGGAATCCGCGGGCGACCACACATCCGACACGCAACCCGTCAGGATCCCATCCGACACCACGGGAAGTTCGGAAACTACGGAATCAGTCCCACCGAGCTTCTCCCGTTTCTCAGCGGCAGGCGTGGACGGCGAGTGGGCGCCACCGTTTGAGAGGCAATCAACATCCACCTCGGAGATGCCGCGTTTTACCTTCTTAATCAATTCCCGTTTCATGCCCACTTCGAAGCACTTCTTCAGCCGGCACTGCTGACACCATCGACGTGATTCAACATCGATTTGGCAGACTCCTTTGAAGGGGCATTTCAGTTCCTGCAGACAGAGCCAGCAAACATGCCAATCAATCAATCAACCGATCAAATTAATCAACAAGTTAATACCAATCAATCAATCAACCAATCAAATCAATCAATCAACAAGTTAATGCCAATCAATCGATCAAATCAACCAATCAACCAATCAATGCATCGCTCTACAATCCGATCCGTCAAAGTCGAATTATAGCTGCGTTAAAGCTTCCACAGTAGATTAACCTACTTCGAAATAAGTCAATACTTAATTGAAAATTTGGCCGTTAAGATTAAGACGGCTTGTTTTAAACTTTGAACTGGTTAAATCAAAAACAAGGAAAGTGTAGGCCCCCAATCAACCAATCAATCAATTCGATCAACGATATAAAGGAAGACAAAACAGCACAGCCAATAAGTCAATCAACCGACTAAATCTATGTTGAATACACACCTTTTTTCAGCCAATAAGTCAATCAACCGGCTAAATCTATGTTGAATACACTCACCTTCTTTTTCAGTGCGTTCCGCCTGAAGAAGGCCTTGCACGACTCACAGGAAATGGCTCCAAAATTCATATTCAACGCTGTGTCTCCACACACTCGACATGTCTTGCCGGAATTCCCAGTTTGGGCTGCAGCTGCTGCGGAAGGCGTCTTCTCTATCTTAGGCGACCCGCCGTAGGATGAATCCGGACTGTCCCCTCCACTCATTGCTCTCTCCAGGGATGGCATAAAGTCCGGTAATTCGTTCTGCGAAGAGGCCTCCATCTGACTACCGAGATCAGACGTTGACATTTTTACAGAAGAACAGTGATGACTATTTAAAAAGGAGAGCACACACATCACGTTGGCCAAAATGCTTCATTGATCACATCAGGGGCAGTCTCCAATCAGGAGTAGCGCCCACTAGGACTTGGTTAGCCCAGCATTGCGGCCGCATGAATGAATTAGCTCCGCCTATTAAGGTAATGTGGCCGCGCCTTTTATTCAAGTTGCCCGGCCCTTGAGCGCTCTTTGCCCAACTGGGACCCCTCACTTTATTCTGCCCGGAATCGATTGATTTCTTTTTGCGTTTATTCCCAAATCGAGTTGTTTTTTTATTCTCTCAACGAAATTCGCTTCCCGTGCGCTCATTTTTTCGTTTGAGATTTTTCAGTTGCATGGACATCTGACAGGCAGGGGAAGAGGAAGTCGCACTCACCGCTGAGAACTCCCAACTGAGAAATCCATTGGACGTTTGATTGATTGATTGATTGATTGACTGAGTGATTGATAGATTGATTGATTGATTGATTGATTGATTGATTGATTGATTGACGTGTTGTTTAAGGATACTCTCTGATGATTCACTGGGCGTCCTCGCCATGGATCTGAGCGCGGTCGTTGTTTTATTTTTAAATTTTCTCTTATGCTTTGGAATATCCGGGGACCCGTACGAGACGCTGGGAGTGTCACGGAATGCGGATGAGTACGAGATCAAGAGAGCGTATAAAAGACTCGCCAAAAAATGGTAGGAACACAAAAATATTACCGTGCGTTTTTAATCGCATTGATAATTGGAATGATGCTTTGAATTTTAGGCATCCGGACAGGAGTAAAAGCAGGGATGCGGAGGCTAAGTTCATGGCGATCGCGGATGCTTATCAAGTAGGTGTTTTAGCTGCTTGTCTTACCGCTTGATTGGTTGATTGATCAGTTAGTTGGTTGATTAACCATTCAGTCGGTTAATCGGTTGATTGATTGATCAGTCAGATGGTTGATTGATCAGTTAGTTGGTTGATTGACCATCCAGTCGGTTGATCGGTTGATTGATTGATCAGCCAGTTGGTTGATTGACCATTCAGTCGGCTGATCGGTTGATTGATTGATCAATCAGTTGGTTGATTGTGTTAAATTCTCTCAGGTGCTGTCCGATCCGACCAAAAAAGACAACTACGACCGCTACGGCAATGAGGAACCGTCGCAGCAAGGCCACCACCATTATCAGCAGTATTCTTCCGGAGGGGATCAGTACTTTTACTTCCAATCCGCCAACGGTCAACGTTTCGCCTTCCGCGGCGATCCCTTCCAGCAACAGGATCCCTTTGGCCGTCGCCGGCATCAGGCCTGGCAAACTCGGACGCCCCTAAGCGAACGGATATGGGCCAAGTTGAAAACACTTCCGCGGGCCGCTTTAGTCTTGTTTGGCTTGGAAGAGGTCCCATCGTGGGCCGCAATCTCCCTTGCAATCGCCACCGTCGTAGGGTGCGCGGTTCTCTTCCGCATGATGGACGTCGATCGGAGCAAGGAGGCGGCAGACGCGGAAGCGCGGGTGAATAAGGCGCCGACCGAGATTTGGCTGCATGAAATGACTTGTCAAACCTACAACGGGCTATTGCGGCTGCAGAAACCGGGATGTCGGACGATTCTCCTGTTGTTA
>LRSR01012804.1:0-11142 GCA_001579985.1 Hypsibius dujardini | reverse complement strand
GTAGGCTGACCGCGACCGAACGGAGTAGTCTCGTACTGACGAGACGGTTGATTTCCTTCCATCCGAGGCTCAGCAAACACATGCTGCTGCGGGCGACGATGAAAAACTCCCAAGGTCGGGGACTGTTCGTTGGCCCTCCCAGCCGACGGTCCGCTCGCCGGCATCGACAACATCCGACGACAGAGTTGTTCGAGCTGACTCGACTACGAGGAAGTCAAAACTGAAAAGTACTATCCATACTACTCAGTGATCGATCAAACAAGGAGCATACCGAGAATCCACTTGGAGATTCAATTCGCGCTGATGGCGCTGCGTGAACCTCGACGGATCTCGGGCCGAAATTCCGCGAATGATGATGTTCCGAATATCCCGCTGAGGTGAGATGATCGTCCTGGCGATGCTGGCCGAACGGAACTGAAGCTGGTGGGTAATCCCTACGCAAAAGTATGAAGTGAATGGGACATCTAGGCAGAGGGCATCTAGAACTCACCTGGCGGACTGGTGATGACCGCTCATTGGAGCTCCGTTCATCGGAGATGGCCGCAACATGTTCGATGGATCCCGTGAAGATCGCTGATCTCGCCCGCTGCCAACGAGGTCCGGAAACGCCATCAACGGCCGCTTTACAAGCGGTTGCGGTGGTGGTGGCGGATACCGGTTCGACCTGGGGGACCTGGGGGATCTGGGGCTGATCCATGCACGACGCGCTTCTTCATCGACATCGCGAGGGCCGGAGGTATCGCGGCGGCGATTGCTGTATTGAACGCCCATCGGACACGCCCACATCATCAGCGCATCGGACAGATGACGACGGGAGGCGTGTGTTTTCGCCATCAACAGGGCGGACAGCATCAAGCTCAGGATCGGGAGGTCGCCACGGTATTCGTCCAGCACCGTGTCCATCAAGTCGGTCACGCTGGAAAACACACAGAGAGAGAAATAGATGACCGATCGCCAGGCAGGAAATGGATATTCGGATACCTTTGCCGTTCTCGTCCGCGGTCTTCATCAGCTGCGCGCGAGTTCAAACACGCCCGTTGTGCTTCCAGTGCCGCTTGCTGTGCTTCGAACTGATGCGACATGCCCTGCGGATCCCGATTCCAAACTCTCTGTCGAATCTCCGCCGTGTGGTTGTCTGGCATACTCGGAGACATGGAGAAACTCCGCGCATCATTTCGCTGAGAAGAGAATAATTCATCACTGGTAGAAAACGCAGCAGGCATTAAGCACCAGAACTTGATCAGCTGGATGAGCTGGACGAGCTGGACGATAGAAACGCGTGCTGATCTCGTACAATCAACTTAATTTCAATTTGGAATCGAAAGGCATCAACACCGTTTGAACGTTTTAGATGTCGGGGAGGGGGCGGAGTCACATGTCATTTCCTCCCGGGAACCTTCCGGTCAGGCCCATAACTCCGCCCCCTGGTACCGCAGAGAGGTTCGCTAATGGCAAGCAATTCCAAATTGAATTGGGAACAGGGAATGTTCCATTGCGTTCTTGAGTTACTGCGATCCTCCTCAGAGAATCGTCCCAACTCATAGGCACGAAACAGAAATAAAGGCAGCGTACCTGGTTATTCAGTAATCCTTGACGCTCGCATGAAGGACCTCCCGAATTTCCCCTGGCGGAATAACCCTGCTCGCCATTTCTCAGCGAGTTATTGATCATCGGGATCTCCCGATTATTTCGATCACCCCCTCCGCGAATCTGGTCCGGTGTGCAGGACCGAGCTCCCCTCTCGCCGGCCGGTGGTTTGGCCACGTACTGCGCGCAAGTATTCAAAATCTTCTGCTGCTCCGCCATGATCTTCTGCAGGGACTTGACCATGTCAGCGACCGGCATGTCTCGCGATGACATTTCAGCATGACAGCTGCCGGCATCTGAGTAAACATTTCCGGTGTCATCCAAAACAACACTTCACTTCAATTCAGTTCAATCGAACCTTGGGCAATATCCTCCTGATGCTGATCCCGCTCCGCACCGGCGCAATCCTGGAAGCCCGGCTCGCCAGTGAGCTGGGCAGAGCGACCTCTCCCGGACTCTGCCCCGTTTTTCCAGTTCCTCGAGTTCAAATCCTTTTTGGGTGTCTGCGGGAGCTGTAAAGACAGGTTCATGGATGCCGATCGGGAATCGTGAAACTTCAACTCACCCCGAGGTCGTTTCTCTTTCCGAACTGCACAAAGTTGTTCGCCCTGCGTTGATCGTTGAGGTCGTTCGGACGCGAGCGCTCAAAGTCCTCCACCTCGCTGTCGGAGGACTGGTTGCTATCGAATCGGTCCCCTGTAGCCCAAGATTCTACGTCATTCCGGCCGAGACACAAACACAGACACAGACACAAGTTGGAAGCGTCTAAGCGCAGTTGAAAGTTGAAACGCACGATTTGTCTGTGGATTTTGAGGAAAGAGGCCCACGGTTGGCCATCCAGGCGGTCGTCCGTCCGGTGCAACGTCAGCGTAATGGCCGGACATGAACTGCTGCGGATGTGATGAATTATTCCAGTTCTGCCCATCCCATTGCGGGAGTGCCGGACCAGCACGGCGTTCCTAAAGTAAGGAATTCTCCTGTCTTCCCGTCTGAAAACATGGGAGACAGACTAAAGGAACGCTTCCCTTACCGTTGATGGATTCTCCGACGATTGACGCGACTCAATCAGATTACAAATCAACGACTGAAATGTCTTGAAAGCAGGCTGATCAAAGAGCTCTTCGACACTTAAAGTAGGATTACGCTGCTGCTGCTCGACTGGACGCAGTGGCGGCTCTTGTTGCAGCTCAGATGTCGGCGCATCAGTGTCTTCCGCAGGCTCCTCACGGCTTTCGACCTGCGACCGCATCAATGTCAATCGGTCTCGCAGGCGCCGCATAGACCTGCAACAGTCGAAACGACTCATTAAGAGTTCAGACAGTGAAATCGTGCCATAAAAACTCTTACTCTGCGTCAGCGGGCGATTCTTCGTCGTCATCGTCACCATCGTTCTTGTCGACCACGGCGCTGATTCTCGACTTTTGTTCCCGGAGCGCCATAAGGTCACTCTTTTGTCTAAACCCAGAAAACTAGTTAGAATTGGTGGAACCATGAGTGGAGCACGGGTCTTCTCATTCAGTCAGGTCAGGCCAGGTCAGGCGGAGAACTGACCTGTTCAAGTTCTCCATAGTTGACAAAGTCTCTTGAGCCTCGTGAACTGTGTGGTTCAACTGTACGATCCTCTCCGAATGACGCCGTAACAGTTCCGTCAGATTGATCTGATCCTCTTTGGTTTCTATAAACAGACCAGACCAAAAATGCACCAAAGGAATGCGGTCGAATGGAATGGGAGATCGCACCACACATGGCGAGTCGGCGTTGAAGGACATCGACCATTCCCTCCAGCTCGCTCTTCCGCTCCATCACGTCCTTCAAACTGCCGCGCAACAGGCCGACAGAGTGAGACAGACCCTAAACAGAACAATTCGGTGATGAGAAAGAAAGAAGTCGCACCAGGCGGATACGATACACGATACGATCTGAATTATAGACAGATTGGCGCAGACAGACAACAAGGTGACTATAAACTACCAGTACTGTCTCTAAGAGGAACAGACAAACTAATAAGTATACGGACAGACGGACGGGAGGAAGGACTTGCGAGATGTACAGCTAGCGGAGAAACTTGCTACGGTTCGCCAGTCGTTGATTGATTTGGTGCCACAAGGCACGCCTAACATTGCCAGGTTGGTGAGTGAACAGTCGATTGATTGATTGATTGACTAACGAGAACACTGCCAGGCGAGAGATTGATTGATTGATCAAATCGAAACATTGCACTTGACTGGTCAAAGTATCAATCAATGCTTTTCCATTTTGCACATCCTACACTAAATCAATCAACACCTGGCGAATCGTAGCAAGTTTCTCCGCCGGATGTACCTCATCAGATTCCGCAGCAGCTCTCGGTGTGATAGTGCGCTCACTGGACGACCGGTGCACTGAAACCGAAACACTTCAGGTCCAATAATCATCTCCACGTTATTCTATCGAGAGGACTGCTGAATAACGCACTCTTTTCCTCGTCTGAAAGTCGCGGAGCTGAAGTGCCCGCATTCCGCTCCCCTTCCATCTGTTGCAAACGCTGAGTAAAAAAAAGAGAAATCTTTAAAAGACGCATTACTCCCTGTCACACACATCTTGACACAAAACATGTCTCTAATAAGCGTCAAAAACATTCACCCAACAACTACACACGTGGCCAGATTACTGGGTGGCAGAGTTCGAACCACTCTTAGGCAAGTCGAAAGCAAAATTGGGTGGCCCGAGTTTGAGCCAAACATCTAGTATTGTGGCCATGTGTGTATATAGATACACACGTGGCCAAATTACTGGGTGGCAGAGTTCGAACCACTCTTAAGCAGGGCGCAGGCAAAATTGGGTGGCCCGAGTTTGAGCCAAACATCTAGTATTGTGGCCATGCAATCACGTACCGTCACCATCAAGAGCTCCCGCTCTAGAGAGTGCTTCTGAGCCTGTAGTTTATCCTGCATCTCTCGCATTGCTGAAAATAAAGCTCAGATACGGATCATACAGATGAAGATGTGTAAGTGGATAGATAGAGAGCATACATTTCTCGCTCGCCGGGTCCGCCACAGTTTCGTACTTCCTCTGAATCTCCGCCGCATTGGCAATCAGCGTGTTAATCTTCCTTAACTTTGCATTCAAATCGTCTCGAATGTCCTGCAAAAAATTATTCCTTTCAATTACGTTCCCACTCCCGAAAAAAAATACTCGGTGAAGAGAGACGTTCAATGAATCAACTCAATAAACAGCATGTGCAACTTTTGAGAAATTATTCCTGCACTCACTGATTGTCTCTCCTCCCCTAGGAGGTCGGGAAGGAGTCGCGCGGTAGTTGTCTCCTCAGACAACTCTAAAGCAACTGAGCTTCGACCATCATCTCGCGCTTTTCCAGTAACGGGCTAAAACAATAAAAAATGGGGCGATTGACAAATGCAATCAATCAATCAACCAATCAAGAGGATAAGATCACTTGCAAAACCAAAACAAACCATAACGTTATCAATCAATCAATCAACCAATCAACAGGATCAGATCACTTGCAAAACCAAAACAAACCATAACGTTATCAAAAAAATCAATCAATCAACCGGCCACTTACGCTTGAACATATTATCTCATACCACATACCTCTTTCATTCCAATGGGCGTGGGAAATCCTTCCGGGAAATTGCTGTCTAAGGTAGTCCCTACGCTAGGCTGGTTCGCAGCAACAAGATCGTTACGCAGAATTTGTCCAGATAAAGATGCATCGTCGGAGGGATGAAAATTCGGCTGTTGTTGTTGTAAGGGCGCCTGGTTCTCGCTTTCACCGCTGGACGACGAGATTGCCGTTGATTTATCTTCCAAGTTCGGATCATCCATTTTTAAAACCTTTTTTCAAAATCCTTCAAATAATTGATCAGATCGGATGGTTCGGATGGTTCGGATGGTTCGGATGGTTCGGATGTGGATCCCCAAATCGTCGTTTGCTGCTCTCATTCCCATTCCATTTCCAAAAGCATGTACTCTGTTCCAACTCCAACTAGCATGTACTCTGTACCAACTCCAACTAGCATGTACTCTGTTCCAACTCCAGCCGCTCTTGCAACTCTTGGAATTCCAACCAGTTTACCAATATCTTTAGAAATCAAGCTGTTTGCACGGAGTGCCGTACTCATTAGTAACCAGTGAGTTTAGTAACCCCAAGCTGTTTCAATTCGCCACGTTCCCTAAATTTTAAATAGCCGTTTCTACTTCACTTGAATTACATTCATTATTCGCTGTCAAACGCACCGTTGTTTCTGTTTACCTCCATTTTTATTTCAAAACTGCCGTGAACAAAACGATATCCCTCCTTGTTTCTGCAGGATCCTTCTCGCCAATCTCGGTGAGAGAAAATGGCCACGGAGAATGGCGGCACGAGCATTCTCTCAACGTATCGCAGCATCACTTCGGACCTGAAAAGTGAAGATCTCATTCGTCTCCTGCGGGTATGAAAGAAAGCAATGTGCATTTTTAAGATCGATACCGGGGTGCATGTATGTTTTTTGGGGGGCTAGGAAGTGGTGAATAAGTTGCGCGATGTGGACGGCGGGGACACGAAGAAAGTGGTGTCGAAGAAGCTGGCGGAGCATTTTGCAGCTCCGGCCTTCTTGGACCATCCGGACAATCACGTGCAGGCGTTGGTGGCCACCTGTCTGGTGGAGATGTTCCGCATTTACGTCGGCACAGAGGATGACGAGATGGCCAGTCAGGAGACGCAGGCGCAAATGGGCCCGTTGTCGAATGTCGCCTTGCTGCAGGTAAGGAGACGTCTGCTGTATGTGATTGATCGATTGATTGATTGATAGATTGATTGATTGATTGATTGATTGATTGATTGATTGATTGATTGATTGATTGATTGATTGATTGATTGAAAGGTGTCAGCATGGTTGGTTTTGCTCTTCGATGATAAACGCACGGCGGTTGATTGTTGAATTGCTGTCGATATTTAAATTCAGCTGGTCATGTGATTGATTGATTTGTTTGTATACTTTATAAGTAGGTCAATTCTACCTTTACATTTAAAATTGAGGTGATTTACAGTCGATCGCTTGATTCTGGAAATCAATCCGAGTATTATAGTTTTTTTTTATGCAGTATATATGAAAAACTATTACGGGAGCAACTTACTTCCTTGAATTTCGTTGTACGAAACAATTTCTTACGTTGTATCAGCTGGTTGATTGATCACTTCATCTTGGCAATAGTGAGTGTTGCTTGATTGATTGATCACTTCATCTTTGCAATTGTGAGTGCAGCTTGATTGATTGATCCCTTCATCTTGGCAATTGTAAGTGTTGCTTGATTGATTGATCCCTTCATCTTGGCAATAGTAAGTCCCGCTTGATTGATTGATCCCTTCGTCTTGGCAATAGTAAGTAAGTGTCACTTGATTGATTTATTGTCGAATGAAAAAAGGAGTCATTTGTTTTGTTTTTCGAATTCTCGCTCACTATTTCATCTTTTTCAGGTTTGACACATTTGTACATTTTTTTCTTGTAGTCTGTCTTGGAGTTTCTGATCGAGCAACTGCATCAGCTGTTGAATCCACAAAGTTCGCACTACGGACTTGGTCTGCATATTGTCCAGGTGGGTTATCCTACGTTCTGTTCGCTCTCTGGACATTGTCCTAGGTGGATATGAGCTGCAATAAAGCGTGAAAATTGATTCAGACCATGGCCACGACGAAGGCTTTCGCGCTGGTCTTTAACATCGAGGAGCAGCAGCGAGTTCTGGAGGAACTGGTGGAGATGTTCTTTTCCATTGTGAGGTAAAATTATCTACCATTTTTTCGAGGAAATTGACGTCCTGGCTCGTTTGCGTGAAAGGCTTCAAACGAAATGGTTTAGAAATCCGTTCTCGATGAGAGATTTCTTCTGCTTGCTACAGCGAGAAACATGGCGCGACGAAGATGATCTTCCTGGACATTCTGACGCAGATCCTTGGAGACCCCGACATCGTCATCACCCCGCGGCTCCTGACCATTCTGCTGCATCCGCTGACCCGGGAAGGACAGAGGACCAACCCCAGCGCGCATAACATGTCAAAGGATCTTCTCAGAAACATCCCGAAAGGCCTCGAGCCGTGCATCAGCAGCGTAAGTCCATTCCCTTCCTTCCCTTTCTGTTTCCAAACTGAAACCCTTCCGATTTCGTCCCGCAGTATTTCACAAGTCAGCTGGTGTTTGAGACCTCCGAAAACGAGGAGACGCGACACAACACCCTGGAAATTATGCTGGAGCTGTTCAACATCAGCCCGCAGCTGGTGGCGTCCGCGCTCAAGCATCTCGATCATCACATCGGGGTAGGGCGGAATGATGGTCCCTGTGTGAGATCGCTCTGCAAAGTTGCATTCTGTGTAGTCAAACGTCCTGAAAGATCGTCTGGAGTGTGTCTTCCTGCTGGGCGAAATGTTCGTGTCCACCAAATTCACGGAAGCCACCGCCGCCGACCGAGAACTTCTAGTCGGCTTGGCAATTCGCCGGTACGCAGAAACTCCCACTCTTATGGGCATGTCTCGTTTTATCTAGTGTTTCCCTTGATTAGTCTAACTGACGCGGAGGAAAAAGTGCGGATTCAGGCGGTCAGGGTGGGGAAGAACTTTGTGTGCGCTCAGAAAGCCGACGAGGATAAAGCTCGGCTGAAGGAATTTGTCGGCACGTCTTTCCGTTTCCCTTTCTTCTCGTATTCTTCATCACAGAGTTTGCAATGCTCGTAGATAACATCGGGAAACGGTTCTTCGATCCTGCCAGCCAAGTGCGGTGTGAAGCGATCCGAGCGATCGCCGGAATCTGCGAGACAGCCCTGGACTTTGTCCCCGCCAAATTGATGGAAGAACTCGGCGGTCGTTTGCTGGATAAAGACGTGAGTTGCCCTTTTTTCACCACGTCAAAACTCTTTCGTAATCTGTCGATGCTCGGTCATTTGTCAATTCTTCCGGTCTGTCATCTGGGATGTCGACTTTTGGATGTAGCACAACGTCCGCGAAGTCTGTGTGAATGCCATCTGCGATCTGTTCCACCGGCTGCTCTACGACGCGACCTTCGTCCCCAGCAGCACCGATCGCACCCGGGTCAAGCTGGGACCTCTTCTCCAGCTCTTCATCGACACCATTGTCGCGATACCGGAAAGGTATGCTCAGGCCGACCGAATTGAAGCCATCGCCCAGCAAAATGGGGTGGTCGGAGTTTGAGCCAGTTTTGGCCAATGCCTGCAGCTGTTTCTCACATCGCTTGATTCATTGATTTAGCGCCCGATCACCAGTGTGATGCGAAGTCAATCAATCAATCGACTGCGTGGCTGCACGCATTGGCCAAAATGGCTCAAACTCCGACCATCCAATTTTACTGGGCGCTGGTAGAAAGTTGGCTTTAATTCGATCGGCTTGAGGTTTTTGCCACGTACGTACTTCACCTTCTCTAGAGCAAGTGCAGAGTCAAAGTTCCTGACGAAACTTCTGCCAGCGACGACGAACGAGCAGACGTTGACTCACCATCTGCTGTACTTTTACGCTTGCGCCGGACCGAATGGTCGAAGGTGAGCTCAGATGGAGTGGAATTCAATTTGTCTGCTTGTTTACCAACTGTGTCTGCTTGTTTACCAACTTTGTCTGTTTCAGGTTTTTTGAAGACGGCCTCACGAAGAACATGCTGTGAGTTGATGGTGGAAGAATGGAAGTTGCGTGGAAGAATACAACTTCTTACAACTGGCCGAAATTTGTCACTACAGGATCAGGAAGCTGTTCCTTGACATCTTGTCCGACGATCCCGACCACGTCAAGCGGCGGAAGGACTACAAGAGAAAGATCGCGAGTAGGTCTTTTCCCCCTGCGAAACCTTGCCTGATCTCAAATCCTTTCCAGTATCGATGCAGCTTCACTCGGCACTGAACGAATGTTGTCTTCTAGACCTCTGCCCGGAGTTTGGCGCATTTGGTACCGGCTTCGACGAACTGATAGCGAAGCTTCTGGATGAAAAGAATTTTCGGGAGCTGGCCAAGACATTCGCCTCCTTCAGCGTGCAAAACTACGGAATTGCATTCGTACGTACTCACTGAATCGGGTTTTTTTACACTGGTCCCTCTCATGTTCGGTGGATTCAGGATGAATTGCTCAAACGTTGCGGGAATCCGACCCCGACGAACCATCTCCTCCAGGCGGCCAAGCGGCTCTTCGAGATGGTCGTCCCCTTTCGCTTGACGTCCAAGCTGTGCGGTATCATCTTCGGCACGGTCGCCGACATCCTCAACGACCACATCACCGACCCGGAGGTGTTGTGCCGCGGCGCCATCGCCATTCAACCGGAAATCTTGCGCCAGCGTGGCTCCAGTTTTCTGCAGGTAAATTCGTCAGGCAGAAGGACAAAGGACGAAGTCCACTGCCACACATCAGGCGGCCCCATTGCTGACCTCCCTCATACACACATGGCCACAATTTTGGCTGGCAGACTTTAAGCCAAAAAGGGCGATCCGAGTTCGAACCGAATCAAGTCACCGCGCGCACGCGCTCTTGACCACAACTGACCATGCAACCTTTACTTGATTGATCGATTGATTGAGTGGCAAGCTCTAGCCAAGAGTGGCCGGCTCGATCATTCGGCACGGGAAGGATCGGATCGTCGGGATGGCGGTCGATCCAACCGGCGGGTACCTCTCCTTTCATGTAAGGCCCGAGTGGGCCGAAGAAGGGTGGCCCGAGTTCGAGCCGAATTACGTCACCGCGCTGACCACAGCTGATCATGCAGCCTTTACTCGATTGATCGATTGATTGAGTGGCAAGCTCTAGCAAGAGTGGTTCAAACTCAGACCACCCAAAATTGTGGCCATGTGTGTAGGATGAATTTGATTTTTGTAGTTGGTCGCATTCCACCTGCCGAAATCCTTCTGTGCTTCGGTTCATCTGGACCGTCTGCTGAAGTTTTGGCGCGACCGCGATGTGGACGTTGGTAGGTGCTAATGCTTGTTTCTGCCCCCCCCCCCTGACCATCAATTGAATCGGGTTTTGACTTTCCTAGCCATCAATATCTACCGCTTCTTCGCCGCATGCAGTCGGAAGTTGCGAACGGAATCGCACAACAAGCGGATTGTCGAGTGATTACGTCCTTTTTCTTGCCACTTTTCAGCACGATCTTACGAATTCTCATCCTCATTTTCAGGACGCTGATTGACAAAGCCCAGGAGTTTGCCGCACAGGATCGTGATCTGTCCACAGCATCTGAGGCGAAGTATGCGGTTCGCATTTTGAACGGCCTGTCTGCTGATCGATTGGCCGCATTCCGACAGGTCTTGGACGTAAGTGGCTGTTCCCGTCGTTCAGCGGACTGAAGCTGATGCAGACATTGAAAGCTTCAAGTGTCTGCGAAGGAGAACATTTAATCACTGTTACAATCAACGAAAAGATTGGGCACACTGGAGGGTCCGGGGTATGGGCCAAAGGGGCGGAGCAGGGGGTGGTCAAGTGGTTGATTGTTCGGTTGTTTGAAAACCACCCCCTGCCCCGCCCATTTTGCCCATTCCGCGGACCCCCCAGTGGAGGGTCCGGGGTATGGGCAAAAGGGGCAGAGCAGGG
>LRSR01012801.1:0-19288 GCA_001579985.1 Hypsibius dujardini | reverse complement strand
CACAGACACAGACACAGACACAGACACAGACACAGACACAGACACAGACACAGACACAAGATTCAGGCAGGGATAAAAAGTGAAAAACTTATTTAGTGCCTGAAATATTATTTCACTTATCTAAAGACTTCCTTTTTAGCAAGACCACGGCGACGATTCTCCGAATGACTGGCAGACGGCCCACAAGACCGTCCAGTCATCTCTGATTCGCATCTCAGATATGCTTGTGGGAGATGTCGACGCCATCCAGAACTACATCGATCCCATTTTGAATGACCAACTGGTTTTCCCTGGTGCTACATACTTCTTAGCACTGGTGACAGTCGGGGTAATCACTCTGCTTATTCAGGCAATCTTGGTAAGCAGACAGTGGTTCTTGTTGCCTGAGCTGAGCTGAAACCGTTTTGCATCTCTCTGATCTTTTTGACAGATGGGAACGGCAGTCTACGACCTAGAAAAGATCGAAAAAAGCGCAACCATAAACATGCTAGCCATGCAGGTGGCGCTCCACACTGACCTGGAGTCAAAATTACCGGAAGCCTTCCTCAGCAGAGTGCAAAAGACCGAGGCTATCGTCTATCCCAACTACACCAAATGGCGAGCTCTAACGGTTAGTTTTGCCGAGCTTTTGCGCCAAACTCTCAGGACAGTTTTATAGCGCTGCGGTTATGACTGTGTCCACAGAAATGGTTCGACATTTTCACAACGGGAGACTTGGAAGGTCTGACTGGGAAAGCAGGGCGGTTAGGAGAACGACGCCGGAAAGGCCTGCCAAGTGGAGAAGGATCGACATCCGTTCAGGCACATGCTCAACAACAAACCAAGTAGCTGCCATATGTCTGCGTGTTTTCATCCAGCTGTCTCTAGATGTGCCTGTGTCTGTGTCTAGACCTAATGTCTATGTCTGTATCTGTATCTGTGTTGTGTCTGACAGGCACAGGCACAGAAACAGGCAGGGTCATAGACATAGACATAGACACAGACACAGACAAAGAGGCAGACACAGACACCGGCACGACAGAGGCACAGTCACGGCTGGGATTGTGTCTGCGTTTGTGCCTATGTCTGTGCCTCGGCACTGTCTCTGTCTTTGTCCCTGTGCCTGTCTGTGTTTATGAATGTGTCTGTGTTTGCGCCTTGTCTGTGCATCTGTCTCTCTTTCTGTGTCTGTGTGCGTGGTTGTGTTTGTGTCTATGCCTGTGTTTCGGCATCTGTGTGTCTGCCTCTGTCTGTGACCGTTCACCCCGTCGTTTAATAATTACTGATCCATTTGTTCCAGACTTAAAGACGTAAACGCCAAAATGGATCAGCACTACGAGCTGCTCCGGCTGGTGGTCCAGCGAATGGACATCAAGGTCGACACGGACGTCGTCGATGATCCAACCGTCGCTCGCCGTAGGATCTCCCGTTACGCTGTTCGTCAAAACTCTCGTCCCCGTACGGCGTGGAAGGCGATCCAGGCGTCAGTGTCGCTCAAGTCGGCGCTAAGACCGAACAGCCAGGGCAGCGACCAGTCCGTCAAATCCGGTCGGAAAAGCGCGTCATTCGGCCTGCTCGAAAGCAGCAGCAGCGAGCATTTCGACGGCGGCGACACCGACCACGTCAGTGATGAAGACCACATTCATTAGTTGTGTTTGAGTGAGGGGTCCTGGAATGGGCCACCCTGGAATCAGAATTTCTAGACAGATTTTGGCTATCGTTAAGGTCCTAAACGACAGAGAATAATTGATAATCCCGGTGAAACGCGTATTAGATATGAAGAAAAGTTGTGGGAAAGTGTTTAAAAAAGGAAATAATTGGATGGTTGGAAAAAGCACACTATAGAGGTCGCTGACTATGCAGTGACTCTTCGTTTTCGTTTAATTTGCGACAAAGCGCCCCCTGCCGCGAGAGTCAGAGCGACAGAGCGCCCCCTGCCGCGAGAGTTAGAGCGACAGAGCGCCCCCTACCACTGAGCTGCACCGGTCAGTACACATACGGACCTAATGCGTGGCTGATCGGGTCAAGCCATTTGATTCGGCTAGTGCAGGAAGCGATGTAGTGACCCAGTTAAATGGCTTAACTCGGGTAGCCAACATTTTTATCGTGTTTGCGCGTACTGTAGATCCGTGACTTGAACTGGTGAGTGAACTGAACTATGAACGAGTCAATAATTTAAGCGCTTTACGTCTAAAAGCGAACCTACTCGCAATAACGAGCGAGCCATGTAAATCTTGGTACAGATTAGCTGTATTTGTGCTGCTTTTTACATATGACGGATAACAAGCGATCTTTTTAACGAACGCTTAACGGTAATAAACGAACGCGTTTGCCTGTTCGCTTTTCCTCTTTCTTCTTCGCGAACAGCCGTTTCAAATTTTCCTTTTTTTTCTCATTGTACTGCTTCCTTCCTTCGCCGAATCCTGGTGCATTTTTACATCGGAATTATTTGATTTTACTTTCGGATTTGTGCCCCCGTTGCGGAAAATGAGCAAGATTCCCCGCGTCAAGAAGAGTGCGAAGAGCCAGCTGGCGGAAAGTCTGGAGGATTTGCACTTGACGGAATCGAACAATCGGACATTCAACATCCAAGGTCAGTTTTCCCTTCTCTGACATCTCCCTCCATGTCCGCGGTTGCAGTTTTTCCGTAGCAGTGTGATTGGCCCATTTTTTTGGCTCCCAAAAAAAGGCTGTTCCAAGAAGGAAGTTTCGGGCGCGGACCTCTTAGGGAATTTTCCGACTGTGTTGGTCGTTGAGATTCTTTCGTAGGGCATTCCGCTTCCCCCCCCCCAAACATCAGCGACCTGTTTCCTGGTAGAAACTTGACGGGCTCGCAGAATGATTAGGAGGGACGGCAGTGTGCGTGTGGGGGCAAAAAGTTCGGACGCGGACCTCTTTTGTAATCAAGCGTGCTTGTGTCAAATGACCAATCGATCAATCGATCAATCAATCAATCGATCAATAGTCTTCGATTGATTTTATTAGGAAAGTAATTACTTCTATTGCATGTTGACTTGTTTGGGCAACTAATAAAGCCATTGTTGATGTTCTGAATTTTGATTCTGTCGAAAAATATTGTTTTTTTAAAGTAATCTAACTTTGATTTGAATAGTTTTTCGTTGATTTAGCGCAATGCTGGAAATTGGAATGACAGAAAGACTGTCTAATCAATCAATCAGTCCATGCTTCCAGCTGATTTGTCGTACCGGCACCTCAACTCATCAATCAAACTGTTGTCAGGTCATCTACGCGAGGTCTATGGAAGTGGAATAATTCTTAGTTTTTGCTTCTGCAGACAGCGCGACAACAGAACCAAACAGCGCCCCCAGCATTCCCACCATCTCCGGCCCCAACGTTCGCGTCACCCGGAGCCGCAGCCAGAAGATGACGCAGGACGCCGCCTTGTCGACTCGAGCTCCCGTCACGCCGCTGGCGGCTGCCGTGACGGAACCGGAGGCGGAACGCCGGAAACGCAAGTGGACCATCGATGACTTCGACATTGGCAGGCCGCTGGGAAGGGGCGCGTTCGGCCGGGTTTACTTGGCGCGCACGAAGAAGGAGGAGTTCATTGTGGCGCTGAAGGTGCTGTTCAAGAACCAGCTGATGGACAGCGGGCTGGAGCAGAACTTCCGTCGGGAGATTGAAATCAACGCCCGCCTCGAGCATCCCAATATTCTGCGAATGTATGGTTACTTTTGGGACGACGCTCGCATTTACCTGATTCTGGAGTACGCCCCCAACGGAGAGCTCTTCAAGATTCTGCGCGCTCGGCATCACTTCAATGAACGAGAGAGTGCTTCTGTAAGCGGCATATAATTGTCTGCCTGCCTGCCTGCCTGCCTGTCTGCCTGTCTGCCTGTCTGCCTGTCTGTCTGTCTGTCTGTCTGTCTGTCTGCCTGCCTGCCTGCCTGCCTGCCTGCCTGCCTGTGTGTCTATCTGTCTGTGTGTCTGTCTGTCCGCATGTCTGACTGTTTGTCTGTCTGAATGTCTGGCTGTTTGTTTGTCGTTGCTTAAATACAATTTGATTTTCGATTTTTATCCTACTTTGCAGTATGTGGCGGAGCTGGTTGAAGCGCTGATCTACTGCCACAGCAAGAACATCATCCATCGCGATATCAAAGTAAATTTCAGCGTAGTCGGGAGATGCCGCGTGAAACTTTGTTCTATCGAAGCTTCATTTATCGGGATTTTCTTTTTCCCAGCCGGAGAATCTTCTTCTTGGCGGGTACGGGGAGCTGAAACTAGCCGACTTTGGCTGGTCCGTCCACGCGCCCAGTTCCAAGCGACGCACCGTCTGCGGCACCACCGACTACCTCGCCCCGGAGCTGGTGAATAAGCGGTCCTACGACGCCACCATCGACATCTGGTGCACCGGCATCCTCCTCTACGAGTTCCTCTACGGCGCGCCGCCCTTCGAGACCAATCCGCCCAACCAGGAGGAGACTCATCGCCGGATCATGCGCGGCACCTTCGACATTGACCCCCGCTACATCAGCCCGGAGCCGGCTCGCCTCATCCGCGCCATGCTGCAGACCCGCGGGAGCGATCGCATTCCGCTGGAGCAGCTGCGGGTCGAGCCGTGGATCGTGCAGAATCGGATGATGAAGACGGAGATTCGCCTGCCGGGTGACAGTGACAATGACGACGACGACGACGACGACGATGATGAAAATCACAGCAGTGTTTAGCAGTCAAACGGTTTTTGATATCATGTACGTAATTTCTCTCGTGACAGTCGTTGGATTTTGAAGCGACTTTCCGGACCTTCTCTCCATTTTTCTAGCTTTTTGCCTTAACTGCCTAAAATTTTCCTGTGCTGCAGGCCTGAATTTTTTGGTTTTATTTCCGGATTGATTTGCCTGCGGTGACTCGTGAGGCTATTGTGCTGACCCAGACGCAGGTAGCTCGAACTTGAGTCTGGCGTTCGACATGAAAGAATAAAAGACATTAGTTTACTTCGTAGACCAATACTTGTGTGTGGGTGAAGACAGGCTGTGGGTGTGGCTGTGGGTGTGGCTTTATCGAAACGAAGAAAGTTTCACGCTAGGTGGCGCGACTGCCGACGATCCCCTTTGCCGTGGCTTGGCTTGATGGATGTGTATTCTTCCCCCGCAGCAACTGTACTAATAAAAAGAAAAAGAAAAATGAAAAATGAAATTGAATGAAGGAAGAAGGTTTTTTGAATGGCAACAGATTCCGCTCGCGGCAAAAACAATTAACTTTGCCGGGGTTCGATCCCCCTCCCCCCGAATAATTCAACAAGTAATAGAGACAACTCCACTCCAATGGAGTTGCGATATTAGAAGTTCGGAGTGGAGTTCGGAGTGGAGGTCGGAGTTGGAGTGGAATTGGAATTGCTTTTTTTCCGGAGTTGCACATCTCTGGACATGATCCTTAAAGAAACAGCTGATCTTTGTCCCATTCGCTTTCAATTTTTCGCCCGACCTTCTTTCCGCTCAAACTTTTGTCTCATATTATTGCCATAAAATGTCAAACTTATATCCGGATTTCAGCATAGAAATGGATCCACCACCTTCCCTCGGAGTCGGTCCGATGCCGGACTTCATTTTCGACCAGGCACAGAGGATTGTCCGCAGCGCAGGAGGCCTCGCTGATGCGCGCGTCAGTCTCGCTTCCCCCGCCACGCACTTGAACCACCTCCTCGACAACGAGCACGCTTTCCACCGTCAAACCATTCTCAGAATCGTCAATCAAATCGGTCAGGAGTTGCCGGAGGAATTCCAGACGGAGGGGAGTTTCGAGGCATTCTACCGCGGCGCGCTGGAGCATCTCAAAAAATCCCCTCGTCTCGCCGTTTTCATGCAGCACGAAATCCCCGCCTGCTCGGAGTTGGACTTGGAAACGGCTGTTGGGATGGCCGAGCATCGCCTGGCCGACTGGGATGAGCGGATTCAAGAGGCGGTGCGGTTCGGCCCGGCTGCGGGCGGCGACCCGATGGAGGGGGAAGGCATTGAACGCGTCTGCTGCAGAGTGATGGTGCGTTATCAGGCGGACGATATCCGTGAGCGGCTCGGTCGCCTGAGTCAGTCAAGTCCGGAGATGACGTTGTTTTTGAAGGGCGCGACGGTCCAGCTGCGGGGCCGAGTGTTTGACGGAGTCAGTCTGGAGTTGCGGCTGCGGGGAATGCTGCCGCGTGCCGCTACCAAGGCGAAGAAGTCCAAGGCTGATTGATTGATTGATGGATGGATCGGTTGATTGTCAATATGCAGTGGTGATGCGTCGTTGATTGATCGATTGATGGATCGGTTGATTGTCAATGTACAGTGGTGATGCGTCGTTGATTGATTGATGGATCGGTTGATTGTCAATGTGCAGTGGTGATGCGTCGTTGATTGCAATGTGCAGTGGTGATGCGTCGTTGATTGATTGATTGATGGATCGGTTGATTGTCAATGTGCAGTGGTGATGCGTCGTTGATTGATGAGTTTGACCGCTTGCATTCGACTTTTTTTCACGGTTCTTCATTTTTTGCATGAAATGAATCTGGTCTAGAAATCTCAACTTCTGTGATTGTGCGTAGGAATACAGAGTACAGTAAGAATTGGTTGTTTCGATTGAGGTTTTCCAGCGGATTTCACTGCGGAGAAAATTGCATTTAATTCTCCTGATCGACTGAGGCGAAGGAAGCAGTGTTGATGCATCTTTCGGTATTCCACAGGATAAATCACCCGTTTAGATCAAGACGTGGCAAGCAACTACACATATGGCCACAATTTTGAGTGGCAGAGTTGGAGCCATTAAGGTAGTCTGAGTTTGAGCCACTCTTGGCTCAAACTCAAAAAATTAAGTTCAATCAATCGATCAATTGAGTATAGGCTGCATGGTCAGCTGTGGTCAGGAGCGCGTGCGCGGTGACTTAATTCGGCTCGAACTCGGACCACCCTTTCTGGCTTAAAGTTTGCCATCCAAAATTGTGGCCATGTGTTTATTTATTTAAATGCCGTTTTCGGAATTTTTGTATCACCAAATTTAGCGTCCATTTTCACATGAAAAAAAGCATAATAAAATTTAATAAAACATCCAGGAGCTCAGAGTGAGGGAAGTGGCGGTCATTGGTCTATCGGTCATTCTAAACTGAAAGATCACATACAGTAGTTATTCGGGGCAAGGGGAATAAAAACTGACTGCGGAAACACGATAAAAATTACAAAAAGGCTACGGATACAATTCCACGTTGAGTGGCACATGGAAGATGAGCGTCTCCCACGGCTTCCGCACTGCCTGGGCAAGAAGCGCGACGCCGTCGACAGTTTCAAAGTAAAAGTCCCACTGGTTGATGCAATCGGGATCCTCGTCGAAGAACTTCACACCGACACTGGAAGGGTCCTGCTGGTAAGCTACCTGGAATCATTCAACACCATTATCACTTTTCAAATGCTTGACAGACCAACAATAAGACAGACCAATAGAAAGAGAGACAAACAAACAGATAGAAAGACAAACAGATAAACAGGCAGGCAGACAGAAACACAGATAGACAGACAGGCAGGCAGATAGACACACAGATAGACACACAGACAGAAAGATAGACGAACAGACAGATAGACACGCAGACAGACAGACAGACAGACAGGCAGACAGACAGACAGATAGACAGACTTTTATTCTGCAACGGCAATTTGTAATTAAACATACTAGACAACTGATAGCGGATATAGACTTGGAGTCAATGTAAGTGACAGAAGACTCTCCCGTCCGTAAGACACGCTGGTAGTCTTCCTTGACCATCACGATGTGGGTGTTCGTGCAAAGGACCGTGATGGGCGCTTTGCCCAGCAGACAAAGGGTCCGCATGGTTAAGGTGGAGGATGATTCTGCGTCGTCGTCTGGCGCGATCGGGGCGGTGGCGAGCCATGTTTCAAGTTTGTCTGTGTCTGTCGTCTCCCGCAAAAGGAAGGACACTCGATTGGATGTCAGCAAATCTGTAGAAGAAGAACAGACATATGGGCGAGAGAGGCAGACAGACAGGAGTATGGAGAATCAGGCACTCAGTCAGACAAACAGACAGACAGGCAGACAAACAGAAAGACAAACAGACAGACAATCAGACAGACAGACAGGCAGAAACACAGACAGACAGACAGGCAGGCAGGCAGACAGGGAGACAGACAGACAGACAGACAAACAGACAAACAGACAAATAACACGGAACAGATGTAAGTCCGCTGAAGAGAGACGTGGAAGGAAGACAAACCTTCAAATTGGTGTGAGAAGGCGGCACACCGAACTCGATCCCGAAACATTAACATCCAGAATGATCCATCGGCAAAGCCAATCCGCAGGCACTCCTTCTCACACACTTGATGAAGCAGATTCAAATCGCTCAAAAAAGCCGACTCGTATCCGTGAAGCCATGAAGAAGGATCAAGACTGAGGAAAGAAAAAGATCCTCTTACTGCTCATCGTGCCACACTTTGTAGGATTGCCGGAAGAGCTCACCTAGTCTGCTCGTCAAGCCGATTGACGTAAACGCGAAGATTGGACACCACAATCACCGCCTGCTGCAGATGGTTCGTTTTTGTACTGTGAAAGCCCGCCTTGGCTAGCAAGGCGAATTTCTCCGAGGCGTCTGTCAGCACATTCATATCAATGTGAAGCCGCAGGCGGTGGTCCACCACACCGTAATCGTCGTAACGCCATTCCACCCGCCCGGGTTCGGTTCGGTGAAATCTCGACCGTAAAACCTGCAGTTGGGGATGATATCAAACAATCAAATCAAACGTCCATAATAAGAATAATCAAATTGCGTCCTTACCTGTAGTGCCGTGTCGACGTTCTCCACGGAAAACAATGTCTCCTCACTGGAATCTTCCCGCTCGTAGCCGCGGACGTCGTCAATCGGACTGGCCATGAGACCGATGTCGGGGCTTAACATTTCACGGATGGGGCTGCGAATACTGGACGCTAGGATGGTTTCCTCCATGTCGGAGGGCTCACTGTTCAGGACGACCACACTGCTGGAACGTTGCCTGGTGGGGGCGATCACCACGCCGTGTTCAGATGTGGCGATTGAGGAGGACGGCGACGGGGAGCTCTCCTCTTCCGGTGTGACACTGGCACTAGACGAGGGGGACTTGTGCTGCATTAGCATTTCGCTGCTGCAGAATGGGCAGAGAACTGTCTCGGCTAGGACGCCTATAAAATTAATTAGCGTCATTCCAAAAGCAGTCCATATATGTGTCTGTGTGTCTGTCTGTGTGTCTCTGTGTGTCTCTGTGTCTGTCTGTGTGTCTGTGTGTCTGTTTGTCTGTCTGTCTGTCTATCTATCTATCTGACTGTCTGACTGCTTGCCTATCTTTTTAACGGTCAACTAACCTTTCGTTGAAGCCGAACCAACGGAACTGGAATATCCTGAATGTTGAAAATCCCCACGCGGTACGTACTTCACCTTGGTCTCCGCCTGATACTCTGGGAAGATCTCCGAGCACTGAAGGCACTGATAGCAGCTCACCTTGTCGTCTTTCCGGTCAATCATCGGCAGCACCAACTCTACAAACTCCCTCGCCTGCTCCGGACTCTCAAAGACGTACCGTCTCCGTCGACGATCTTTCCGCAGATAGTCAAAGTACACCGTGACGGCCCGACTGTCGTCCACAGCTACCTCCGCCCGGAGGATGCTGGTGATTTCTAGCATCTCAATTACCACCCCGGATGCATTGCGTTCGATTAAGTGCTTATCACCGAGGGTGATCAGTAAGGCATGGTTGGGATCGGGGTCGTCTTGCAGCTGCACCAAGAAGGGGTTGCTTTCGTTTTCATCGGTCTCGGTCTGCTCCGCCTGCTCCACACTCTCAATGCGATTCAGATCTCCGGTGTGGGTTAATTCTTGGGAATTGGAAGGCACATCGTCGTCGTCTTCGGGAAATTCCAACCGAAGCGGTTCCGGTGTAAGCGAAGAAGTAATGGGAATAGAAGAGGAAGTCTCTTGGGCGGCTTGGAATTTTAGCCATTCTTCACCGAAACGGAGACGTCGCTCTTCGATGTCGATTGCGAAGGCGGAAGAGGTGGATGTCCCTAGCACTCCGACGAAAGGCTCTGTAGCAAATTGATGGTATAATTTGTCATTTTTTCTGTCAAAATGTGTCAATATGTAACAGTTCAGCAGTCTGTCTGTCTGTCTGTCTAACTGCCTGTCTATCTGCCTGCCTGCCTGCCTGCCTGTCTGTCTGTCTGTCTGTCTGTTTGTCTATCTGTCTGTCTGTCTGTCTCTGTCTGTCTATATCTGCCTGCTGCCTGCATGTCTGTCTGTCTGGCTGTCTGTCTGTCTATCTGTCTATCTATATGCCTGATGTCTGTCTGGCTGTCTGTCTATCAGTTTGTCGGTTTGCCTGCCGGCCTGTCCGTATGTCCGCCTGTCCTATTGCCTGCATGTCTGTCTGCATGTCTGCCTGACGTATTATCTGCCTATCTGTCTGGATGTTCACTGGTTTCTGAACTCTCTGCCTAACTCCTCTCTCGACCGACTGTCTCTGAATTTGCTTCTGTAACTATACATTTCTATGTCGAAACGTCTGTCATCCTTTCTCCATGCCCAGCTGTCTGTCTGCATGGATGATTGCGTGAATGATACATACACTTGATTATTTACCTCTACACGTGTGTACCTGCGCCTTCACATACCATTTGGAAGAATTGCTTTATTCTCCTCTGAAACTTCCGGCTGATCCGCCAGCTTGACCGTCCTCACCCGCAACGGCTTCTTCCTACCGCTCGCACTCATCCCACTCGTCGATATGCAGTCCCCCATCGACTGCGTCAGTTCGCCGCCGCTTGGCGAGCCCATCGACGGCGTCGGGGCACTCAACGGCGAGGCTGATCGAATCACCGGCGTCCGCACCACAGGCGACAACAATTCCGACACGGCGGACATCTCCACTTTGGAGAGACTCTCACCGTCCAGCTGAAACCGCGAATTCGAAACGACTCGCGGACTCAAATACTGCACCGTCAGCGTCCGGTGCTTCGGATGATGGCTGATGGGATTGCCGTGGAGGTTCAGGCGGGTCAGTCGGAAGAGGCGCTGCAGCGGCCACAACAGTCGGTGCTCGGAGATGCAGTTGTCCGACAGGTCGAGCTCCAGCAGATTCTCTAGATCTTCCGCCCCCTCGATGCTTTCGAGGCGGTTGTTTCGTAGGACGAGCACTTTCAGGCGATGCGAGAGCAGGGGCGCGAACTGGGGCACTTTCTCAACGTGGTTGTGGCTGAGGTTGACCGTGGTCAGATCTTCCAGCCGCAGGAAGGCGTCGCCGCAGTTTCTGATGGCATTCCGACTGAAAAAAAACACACAGAAAATTTCAGCATTTGACAACTGTTCTATCAGCTGTCTTATCTACTGGTGTTCTTTAAACAATATGATAGAATTTAAATGAAATACTAATTTAATTCAATCAATCAATCAATCAATCAGGCAATCAATCAATCAATCATTCAATCAATCAATCAATTCAAACTCAGTCAATCAATCATTCAATCAATCAATTCAAATTCAGTCAATCAATCAATCATTCAATCAATGCTTGGTTTGCTTGGCGCATGCTCCGCCCACCTCAAATCCAAACTCTGCAATGCCGGCGTCAGGTCCAGGGCCCGGCCCAGCTCCTCGATATCACAGTCAATGCATATCAACGTCTTCAACTGCGACCATGGGAAGCCTTGGCTGGAATCACCGCCGCATTTCCTCAAGAGCAAGTCCAAGTCCTGCAGGGATCTGGAAATAAAAAGCACAATTATGATTAGTCACTAAAAATGCAGTTCAATTATGGGCAGGGAAGTGCAGTGAGATGAAAAAAAAACTTTCGTTCTGGCAGTAGTACAATAGTTATTCGTAAAATAAATAATATAAGAGCAAAATCCTTCGCTTGATTGATCGATTGATCAATTGTCCAAGTCCAACAGATAAATGCTCCTTTCAAGTGGAACTGATTCCTTGCAAATGCCAATTCAACCTGCAAAATTCCGTGGACTTTGAGGTCTGACTAGGTCGCGTCGCGTGCAAATAATAATAAATCCACACATTTTGCAAGCGAAAGCAGAATGGCTTGCAGTTCATCTTGACATTCAACACTAGATTGATTGATTAGCGAGGCGGTTACGATCAACCAATCGATCGATCAAGCACCAACCTGCAACACACAATACATTCCAACTGTCCGCGCAGATTGGCCAAGCCAGTCAGCAGATGCAGCGGCAGTTTTTTCAGCTCCAAATACCGCAGCGACCGAAACGGCTGCAGCGAGATCGTTCCCTGCAGCGTGCCGTCGCCGTGGATGACTTTGAGTGCGATCACGCGGTCCGCGATGGAATTAAGGTATTGGAGGTCCTCCAGGAGGGCTTCCAAGCGCAGCTCCTCCGCCCTCTTCCCGATGACCGGCGGGCCCGCATGGCGATGATGCCTGTGCGGGAATGAGTAAGCGTGACTTTGAATATTATATGTCTGAATGTCTGAATGTCTGAATGTCTGAATTTGTAGGATATACAAAATAATTTGAAATTTCCAATAGCAATTTTTTTAATTTTTTTTTCGGCCACAAAAATATTCTTCTAAATACGACTACCGTCGAGCTTCCAGAATGTGCGGGAGTCGAAGGAGGTCAGCCGTGAATTGGGTGGTTAGAGATAACTTCATTTGCCCGGACAGGATGCCTTGCTCGCTTTTTCGGATGACCGCCACGACATCGTGGAGGACAGCGGACATTTTTTAGCAATAAAACACATACACAGAAGGAATTCAAAATTACGATGAAAGAGGAAATAGCACAGGAGAAGAATAAAGCTTTGTGTGAAGTAAAAACGACAACAAACTAGGTTAATTACTTTGGGTCATTCGTTATGCGATCAATCAAGCAACTAACGACGTGTTTGAACTACGCTTGCTTAAACTGCGAACACATCAATCAAACGGTCGAAACCATCGAAATCGAGAACAACACGGCCCCTTGTATACTCGAAGCGGAGCGGAACGGAGCGGAGCGGATGGCGTCAAATCCGCTGTCTTGTCCGCTCAGGGGTTGCTTCGCTCCTGTTGCTTTGCTTGTTGAATCGCTGATACCTGCGAGTTGTGAGTGTGTACTCGTAATTGCACGATTGCCTCGCCGCTGAATGTTTTAGCAGACACATCAATCAAGCTATGCTCGGTGTTGTGACAATAAATCAATTAGGGTTCTGGCGGAGCGGGCATACAGATGGCGAGAATGCTTGGATAACCAAGTCAACCCATTTCACTCGTTCTATGCATTGCTGCCTCGCACGTGCCGACTTGAACGGCTTGATTATGTCAGTCAAGCATTCTGTTCATACGATTTCCGTTTATCCTAGTACTGCAGTCTCTACTCCGAGCCCGAGTCCTAGTCCTAGTCCGAGTTCTAGTCCGAGTCCGAGTCCGAGTCCTAGTCCGAGTCCTAGTCCTAGTCCAAGTACTGCAGTGTTGCTTGCCTTGCTGCCTAGGAAATTTTTATTACTAGGAATAAGTGCAATTGCAGTTGCATAGGCCAGTGTTTTCTAAATAATTACAGGATGTTGATGGCGAATTAAATTATCCCTTTTCTCACGGATCGTATGCAAAATTGGAGAAGGATGTTTTCAATGATAGCTCCTCAGCGTCGTGCCTTGTACCCCGCGTGGCGCCTGACCCGCAGAGCCTTCCACCGCGCTCCGACCGTCTTCGCCGTTGGCAAGGACGTCTTCAGTTGGCGTCCGCCGTCGGATTTGACGCTGCGCCAGGACGCGGAGGTGGTCCGCAAGACCGCCTACTTCGACGAGGTGAAGAAGGATCTCCGCGATAAGAACGCTTTCCGACACGCCATCGGCAGCTTCCTCGCACGGGACAACGTTCGCCGTGCGGGCCACGTAGAGTTTATTTACGCGGCGCTGAAACGGGTGCAGGCGTTCGGGGTGCACAAAGACCTTGAGACGTACAAGGACATCATGAATATCTTCCCTAAGGGACGGTTTGTCGCTCACAACATGTGGCAGGTGGAGTTTATGCACTACCCGCGGCATCAGGAATGCGGGCTGGATGTGCTGTGTGAGATGGAGAAGCACGGTAAGTCGAAGAATGAGGTTGTGCAGCCGATTTAGTTTAAGGACTACGGAAAGAACGACGGAATATGGCAGGGTATACCTTGATTGATTGATTGATGGATGTCTGCTTGATTTTTCAATGTATTCGGCATGATTGATTGATCGATTGATTGATACAATGATTTCAGCTCGATTTTCAGTGTATTCAGGATGATTGATTGATTGATTGAGTGATGGGTTGATTTGAACATTTGTTTCTTAATCTTCTTGCTCGATTTGGCGTTTGCGTTTCTTCATCATGAAGAGGAAGGGAGTAATAAAAAGTTTAGTGCTGACTGGTCAAATTCTTTAGTGGAGAATTCTATTGGGGAGTATTGTCGTGGTCTAATCTTCAGAATTTTCGGTTGATTCATTGATTGTTCGCGTTCACGACTGAATCTTAACGTTTGATTGATGTATTGATTTGACTAATCAATTCAAATTTTCAATTTAGTTGGTTTTATTGCAATTTCGTTTTATTTTGTTTTGCTCAAACACCTTTATCGGCGAATTTTTTTCCATTTTTATTATTCATGTACGCTTTACTTTCAGGTGTCGTGCCGGATTTTGAGATGTACCACATTGTACTCAATATCTTCGGAGAGCGCTCAATCGTCATGAGGAAACTGAAGCGGATGAACTATTGGTTCCCGAAGTTTCGCAATGCAAACCCTTACCCAATCCCCTTTTTTCTACCCAATGATCCCACGGAAAAAGCGCGACTGGCGCTGGAGCGAATGTGTCCGGATGTTAGGAAAGAAGTCACTGTTTTTCAGGTACAGTTTGAGTGGTTGATTGATTGACTGATCTATTGATTGACTGATGGATTGACTGATTGATTGACTGCTTGATTGATTGATGTATTGGCTGATGTATTGACTGATGGACTGACTGATTGATCGCTCGACTGATTGATTGATTGACTTTAGAGGTCGGACCATAAGACACTCACTGTATTTTGTATGTTTGTTCAGACGGAAGATATCTCCGAAGCATTGGACAAAACTTGGATTGCCAGTTTAATATGTCCCGACCAACGGAAGCTGATCAGCGAGCATGTTTCAGACAAACCACTGTACGTCGACGGCGAATATTCGGTCCACCTGCGGGAGGAGTTTCTTAAATATTTTATTCTGCGCGACGAACCTCAGGAGCTGTTAGATTCTGGCCCCACGCCTGCCCCGGAACCTTATTATGAACTAGACTGTACGTGTTTTTAATATAGTCTTAATACGTGATTCGTTCGAAAACAGACGGAAAGACAGGCAAACAAACTCAACAGACAGACAGACAGACAGACAGAGAGACAAAGAGACAGACAGACAGACAGACAGACAGACAGGCAGGCAGGCAGGCAGGCAGGCAGGCAGACAGACAGACAGGCAGGCAGATAGCCAGATAGTCTGACAGTCTGACAAGCAGACATACAGATTGGCAAACAGCCGGACATGTAGATAATCAGATAAACTTTCTGACAGACAAACAAGAAGACGGTCAGAGATAGAAACACAAAGAAAAACTGGCAGGCAGACGGTACGTAAGAGACACACAGGCAGCTGTGCAGACAAACAGATCGACATATGCCCGACGTATAAGCGAAGTAAGAAACATTCAGGGAGCATTCTTTACGATATGTGGCAAGCTCAGATTCCGAATTTATGATACGAGCAATTGACTGAAGTTGCTGTTTTGCAGGTCGACCAGATTGGGATTTGTTTTTCAAAGTTGAAAACCCTAAAGAATACGCCCCTCTCCCGACGCTACACGAGCAGGAGGACGGCAACATCTTGGCCATCTGCATTACGGGGACGTCCTCGCAAGATTCTCTGCGATCGTGGCTGTCTTGCCTCGCCAGGACGAATCCGCGCATTGCCCAAGTCCCCATACATTTCCGGATAAGGAGCATCCAAATGGACACGGAAATCATCACTGAGGAGCAGGCCGCCAGGGAAAATGAGGCATCAGGGTTCATCAGCACGAAGAAATATGACGATGTACTGATACATTGATCCAGTTTTGGTTTTTGCCCGTTCTGGAATGTGAAAACTGCTTGAGACACTAGGAAGGAAGAAGGTCTCTGAAGTTGTTGACTGTGATCGTGGCTGTCAGTGTTGAGCGGCTTGGGCGTGTTCTCCTGCCTTCCTCGCTGTTGCACAGGCAGCAGCACAGCGTGTACAGCACTTGTGAAACGTTTTCGTTAAAAATTAAAGTGTAGATCAAGTACGAGCGAGGGAGGGGTCCTGGAATGGCCCACCCTGGAATCACAACTTCCAGACAGGCTTGGCTTACATCAAGGTCTTAAACAAAAAAGAATAACTGATAACCCCGGTGGAATGCGTATCAGATATGAAGAGGAGTTGTGAGAACGTATTTAAAAAGAAATAATTGGACGGTTGGAAAAAGCTCACTATAGATGTCGCTGACTATGCAGTGACTCATTAACTTGCGTCAGAGCGCCCCCTGCCGGGGGGAACCAGAGCGACAGAGCGCCCCCTGCCGGTGGCCCATCCCAGGGCCCTTCGCTCATCCACTTGGCCTGTCACTCCTTGTCTTCTTGCACAAGTTGACAAGTTGAAACCTCACAAGTTGAATAAGTCAGCTACTGTAAATATATTAAAAAAAATTAAAATGGTTCAAACAAATAACCTCTTTTGATTTTAAGTGTAATATACGTTTATTTATCTGAAGCCAGAAAAATAAAAATCAAGTTTTTATTCAAAATGGCTAATTAACTTAAAATCTTAGGATGTTTTAGGTAAAATATTATTTTATTGCTGAATTTGTGGCTTTTCATTGAAATATTTAAGAGATTTTTATCAAACAGAGTTAGCAAGTGAAGTTAAATTATTTAATATTTTATTTAAATCCAAACACGTTATTTAAGCAACGCTACTTTTCATTGAGACGTTTAACTACTGATTGATTGATTTACGGTGCGTGTGTTCTGCGTACGATGTTTGCGCGGCAAAGTCGGTTACCTTCACGTTATCCGCTGACTCGGTGGTGCTTGATTGATTGATTTTAAACGACGTCATCACCCACTCCTTCCTTTTTATTTTGTTTTCCTCAGCCAAACGATGTGCTAGCTTCACTGAAATCAATCTTTTTGGCCCGATAATCACTTTCTGAAACCATGTCCGACATCGAGCACGTGGAGGGCCGTGTTAGGGAAATCCATTTAGCAGCAGAGTCCGCGACCATCCTTGATGCCGTGGAAAATCTCAGTCCGGGCTCCATTTCCGAGCCGTGTTTCGACGTCACCGACAGCAGCAACGACGTCGTCGTCGTCGTCGGGGGATTTCCCGGCTCCACCGAGTCATCACGTGGTAGTTTTTCACGGACGCTCCACCACTCCAGCGGGAGTATCACCCAAATCAGAGCTGCGAATGTCGTCGACGTGGACCAACAGACGGTGATAGCAAGGACGGAACGTGTGCCAGCGAAGGAGGCAAGTGATTACGGGGAGGAGATGGTGCGGAAAGTCCATATGCGCTCTCGGGGAGGAAGTATGGAGAAGAGCGAAATCCTGACGACGGTAAGTTAGAAATTGTGTCTGGTTTGCTATTGGAAACTTAAGTGATTGATTGATTGAATTGTTGTAAGTCGACACCAATTCAACCAACCAATCAATCAATTATTGATTCAATCGTTTTTCATCGACAGAAGGAGCCTATTAGTTGATTGAATGATTGCGATGGTTGCTGTTTGCTGTTATCAGTTTGATTCATTCATTTGGTTGATGTTACTCTTCATAACTGATCCACGCTTCGTTCGGATAATTTTTTGGTGGACAGAAGAGAACGGGGCATTGAAACGGAGGTTCTAACGGCGTTCGGTTGATTGATAGATTGATTGATGGTTTGGTATGTTAGTCACTCTTAGCTCAGCTATCTGCTCCCTCAAGCAACTAATAATAATGGATACTCTTTCGACACGTAGGAGACGGTGTCTTGTGTGGATGTGGATGTGGAAGAGGATGTAGCCGATGAAAATGTCGAAGGGCCTTTGCACGTGGAGTGCACCTCCAGTTATTTACAAGAGGGAGTCACGCAGCCGCATTCGGATCAACAAGATGAGGTTGATTCAAGTAAACCGCTTCCCGACCAAGAGGAACTGGACTATACGCAGATCCCTGAATGGAGAAACCAGAGGCGGCAGCTGTTTGTCTTCAGTAATTCTGGCAAGCCGGTCTATACCAGGTCAGTCCATATGTCTGTCTGTCTATCTGTCTGTCTGTCTGTCTGTCTGTCTGTCTGTTTGTCTGTCTGTCTGTCTGTCTGTCTTTCTGCGTGTCTGTCTGTCCGCGTATTCATTTTATCTGTCTATATTCCGGTCTCTTACTGCATTTCAGACACGGTGACGAAGACCGACTTGTCACCCTTTGCGGCGTCATGCAAGCCATCGTTTCCGTCGTCAATGACACCAATGACAACCAACTCTGGAGCATGCGCGCAATCGGCACGACCATCTCCTTCCTCATTCGTACGCCCCTCGTCCTGGTGACCGTGGCGAAAACCGGCGAATCCGACCGTCAGCTTGTGCTTTACCTGAACTACGTCTACGACTTTATCATCAGTGTTCTGACTGCACCGCAGCTCTCACGGATATTTATTCGCTACCCCAATTTCGATCTCCGCCGAATGCTGAGCGGCACAGAGAAAATACTGGATCGCCTGGTGGACTGGTTCGACGAGGATTTTGGATTCCTCCTGGGCGCGGTGCGTTTTGTTTTCGGTATTTAAAATAATGTTTTTGAATAAAAATATATGAGCATTTAAAGGCGAAAGTGCTTTAAAAAATCGATTAGCATTTAATCATTTCAAATAAAATACATGCGATTTAGAATTACATTCTGTAGACGGTTTTTCATCTTGTTAGTCTCTTTTTTCTAGGTGCGATGCATGCCGCTGCCGCCGCCGCTGCGAGAGAGCATCAATTCCCTCTTGACGCACTCGTGCCAGAAAACACCCAATCTGGTTTTTGCTTTGGTGATTGCCAAACGACAGCTCATTAGTGTGACTCGATTGAAGAAGTACATTCTGCATCCGAGTGATATTCGGATTCTGATCAACCTGGTGGACACCTCCGATTCCTTCAAGACTGCCGAAGCGTGGATACCGATTTGCCTGCCGAAATTTGATGCAGGGTGAGCAGGTTGCGAGCTCGATCCGCACACAGGCAGGGAACAAGACAGCTGACAGACAGAAGTCGGGCAGGCAGGCAGGCAGGC
>LRSR01012800.1:0-21719 GCA_001579985.1 Hypsibius dujardini | reverse complement strand
TTTTCTATCTGTATGTATATTTACTAATCAGGATAATATAAAAGCTTGGAAATATTAACCAGTGGTAACAATTTCTGTTCGATATATTGAAAGGTATATTTCTCCGGACAGAGAATTGATGATGATAATGATAGCAGAACACAACAAAGAAATTTTGCAACTGATTTTCTTGTTCCGGTTCTTGTTTTTTTTCTTTGCGAAGGGGTTCGTTCTATAGGAATAGCCTACGTAAAGGGTCTGTTAGGCACAAGCTTGAAAGAATCCGGTTACAGTGGTGTTGATGTGAAATCTACCTTATTTTCGCGAACACCTGCGCTGTCATATGTTTTTCCATCCCGAAAAATAGTGCCCGTTAAAGGGCATCCAGTGTTCACGAAATCGCATACGTCTGCTGGTCGTGGTATCATCTCTACGCATGACTCGCGGCCGTCTTAATTAATCATCGTAAACGTCTTTGCTAATGTTTCTACTTTCATTAACATTGGCTCTTTCCCCTCTTTGCAGACAGGTCCCAAGGGGGTCATCAGAGACTGGCAAAGATTTAAGCAATTAGAATCGGAGAAACGTCAGCAACAGGAGGAGGAACGACTGATGCTGGCCAAAAAGCTCTCCGCTACCACACGCTCGCATGTAAGATTCGTTTAGTCACATCGGCTAGTCACACACGGCAACTACGGTATCTAGTGCAGAATTGCGGGTCTTCCCGCGTTCCGGAAGTGGGATCGGGGTGGGCATACAGGGAGTGGACGGGGATTAGGGTGGAATAACAGCTGGCCGTGAAGGCGCGGGGGATGGGCAAATGACGAGGGCGTTACCTAATACACGTTCAAAAACAATAATGGATTACTCCCGTTTGGAAAGCGACTGAATGCTGGTCAGAGTGTATCAATATCCGCACCCATTCAACGGGTTCGCTTTTCGCTCCAGCGAAGCGGGAGTAATTACTATTGATGAACTCTAACAGCAGCGGAAGGCAGTCATTTCAACAGGCGTTTGTCTACCTGGTCCAGGGTGTCTCTTGTTCCTTTCGCTCGTGTCTGCTTGAATTGTCTGTTTCATCATGTCTGGTGATCTGTATTTAACTGCCTTTATAACGGCGTATTCGTTTTGTAAATTGTGTTGCAATTGAAGTATCGTCAGAAATATCATGCTGTCATCCAGTCAAAAACTTCATCGCTTTCAAGTTCCTCCCTAGTAACTGCCCCAAATAGCAACTCTCTCACGAAATCAGGGCCTTGACCTTAGTGCGTACTATGTTTTTATGGGCTTTGTGATTAGGAGACATTCAGTATGCAAATGTGGTTAAATCTCTGTCTTACCCGCACTGCTAGCTGGAAGAGGAGCGGGACAAACAGAAGGGAAAGAGCAAGCCGCCTGCAGCGGCATCAGCAGCAGCTGCGGGTGACTCGGATGACGAAGTCATGGCAGAGTATCTCGAGAAACGAATGAAGGAGCTGATTAGATCACGGAAGAAATCATGCAACGTCTTCGGTCGGATCTTCGAGTTGGACTCTGCGGACGCTTTCCTCGACTCCGCTGATAATGTCTCCAAGACGGCGCTGGTGCTGATTCTTCTCTACGAAGACCGCGCACCAGGATGCGCCAGCATGAAGAATGCGCTACAGTATTTGGCCACCGAATACCCGACTGTGAAATTTTGCCAAGTCAAGTCTTCCAAGGTAAAACTCTCGTGTGCCTGTCTGCAATTTTGCTGATCGGTCTTCCTCTCTATTTTTTACAGTTGAACGTTAGCATGAAATTCAAGACCAGCGGTCTCCCCGCCCTCCTGGCCTACCGGAATGGCGATTTAGTAGGCAATTACGTTGACCTTGTTAAGGAGTAAGTAAGCCTGAAATTTGGGTATTTTGGATCTATTTTTGGGACACGCAGATAAATCAATCACAATTTATTGAGCTCACTTGTTTTGTGATTTCATTCAAAGCCTGCTTCTTTTTAAGGTTTGGGGAAGAAATTTATGGGTCGGACGTGGAAAGTTTCCTGATCGAGTAAGTCATCCTCCCGGGGCAGATTTCCTCCCGTTTGAAGTTGCGCTCAAGTACTTTTATGCTTGGTTGAGCCACTTAAGTTTGTATTGCATGGGACCAGACCGCAAAACACCATGCGTCGTTGTACAGTACAGCTGGAGTGCATGAAAATTGCTCGTGTCGTGATGCCTTTTTGTTTATCTATTCCAGGCACGGCGTCCTCCAGGACAGAACTCTAGTGCCGAGCATCCTCCGCACGGGAAAACAAACAAGCAATGACGACGACAGTGACTGAGCTGTTTGTGTGTGGGTGATTGAAAGAGCGACTTTTTCATCCGGCAATGCTCAGTAGCGTCAGACAGACCCATCATCATACGCCTCTTTTGTGTGCTAGCTAGGACGGGATTGTGAAGAGTCAGCGGGCCCACCCCCGTCTAGGCAGGTCTGACAGTCTCGTCTCCCATTTTTCTGAGACTTTTTTCCAGCATTGTTTGTTGTAAAACGTCCATGACAGCTTGTACAGCATGTGGTCCTCTCTTGCTCTCGCGCGCTCTCCGTTTTTCTTTACATACGTTCTGTCTGGTCTAATCTTCCCAATTACAGCGTGGTAATTTGTTAAATTGATGCCGGCATATTGAACGCCTCCGTCGGAGTAGCCGGCTGATTGTGGGTGTCTGGTCCGGGGGTGGTGGCGTATCACCACCGCGTGCGTCCCGGCAGTTGTGTGTACAAAGGATGATGAGAATGTCAGTCGGAAAATCGCGCAAAGTGCGTGTGGTGTTTTTTTCCACTTTGATTTCTTAACATGTCTTCGCCATTAGGCGAGGCAAAGCCGACACAATGTCGCCTGTGGAAGAATCGCTATCAATCACAGTGTGTGGGCGACCCTTTCTTCCCGGGGATTGAGCATTATTCGATTTCGGGGTTCGGCTGAGGGAACCTGATAGAGATTCCCACGCACACACAAAGAGATGTCGACAGGGGAGATTAAAGTTCCTGCTTGACGCCATCGGATGATTTGGCTGACGGGGTCGCGTGCTTCCCCGGGTAACTCTTGCTCTCGATGGTGACCTCTTTGCAGCGTTCCTGATCAACGAGGAAATCCTTCGCCTCCCAGGCCTGTGAGCCATCCTTGAACATGAAGATGGCCCTCTTATCATCCACTACGAACCTGAAGAACAGAGAATGTGAATGTCTCAAGACACACGTGAACTTAATTTCGCTATAAGATAAAAGAGGTATCAACAGATAGATATTTATAAACCAATCAATAATAACCGTAATGTGCAAAACAAAAGTTCTTTTTCTCCATGCCGCAATCAAAGAATTTAATCAATCAATCAATTCATCTTATCCATGCCGCAATCAAACAATTTAATCAATCAATCAATTCATCTTATCCATGCCGCAATCAAACACTTTAATCAATCAATCAATTAGCAATGCAATGGCTAATATAGTCTTCGAGCTAGTCTTACTTTCAAAATTTGTTTTACCTCTGCGACTCAATGTGCATATTGAAGAGTCCGCTATGCCAAAGACCCGTGATCTTCTCCAACTCATCCTTGGTGGGATTGCCACTGACCGTGGCGAACATCATCAGCGATTTGCCCTTTTTGGTCAACTTTAACAGCGCTTCCGGATCCATTTGTCCGATCTTACTGAAATCGATTTGAGGGCCCTTCCGTAGATGCTCCGGCAGTTCGTCCTCCGCCAGTGGTTCCTCATCCTTCTGCAAGTTTAAAAAACCAACCGGGATTTCAGTTACTAAATCAAAGGTAACATACATCATACAGCGGATTTCCCTAAAAAGCAATTTTAAAAAAATGTGATGGACAGGACTACAATAAAAAGGCCCGCACCTCCCATTCATCGTAGATTCGTTCCATGTCCGCGTCATTATAGTCAGCAAGGGCTTTCTTCTTCTTGGGCGGGCTCGCCGATCCGGAAGACTGAGCTTCGTCAGCGGTGGCGCTGACGTGGACGGCTCCTTGCTGGATGATGACAAGCAACGGGAGCAGCACGGCAAAAATAAAACCATTCAAATCAGCGCGCATTCTGAGAGAGTAAAGTAATATGTGTTTAGAACCGGGATAAAACAAAGAAAATGAAGATAAAACGAATACAGGGGAACGTGGTAATTGGGGATAATAAAAATATAAAAATAAAAATACACGTCAGTGAGATTCAGCGTTTACTCAAACAATCAGAAAAAAATCAGGAAACAAATTCCTAGTACCGGTACTGAATGCAGTGGATAAAATCAACACCTCAAATGAATCGATCGATTGATTAAGACTCCTTAGAATTCAGAACATCGAACTGAACCGATGTTTAACACTACCTCAATGTTTTAAACAATATCTAAATGTGCTTTGGTCGGTAAAAAACCACATTCAAAACCAAATATTCTGTTTCAAACTGCTTGATGGTTTATTTACAGTTGCAGGTTCGGTTTCCATAAAAAAAGTTGGATTTCACCTGATACTCGACAGGATTTTCCGTTCTTTCCGTCGTTCATTTATTTATTATGTTACTTTGAAAGCGGAAGTTGCGATCTCGGCCAGAGATGTTGTCGTTGCGATTGGAAGAGCAAATCTCCCGGCTCATCTCGGTTCCTGGGGCTCGGAGAGCGGTACGCATCTACTTTTGAACCTTCTTCCGAATGCCCGCAGCACGATAAGAGACCTCTCTATTTACAGGCATGTCAATTATGGAAGACTGCATCTGGACCGAGAAGTTTCGCGACGGAGACTGCTGCCGCGGGATCCGTCAATGACTCCCCAAAGGCGATCGGTCGGTGTTGTACACTGTATCTTCGTTGCACATGAGAGCGCAACCCTTATACTTGTATTTCCTAGATCCCAAAGTCAAGGTGAATAAGGCCATGCGAGCTTATTTGGAACGGGCTCAAGCGCACAGTAAGCATTTCTCTGCACCTCAACGCTTAATCGATCAATCAATTCATTCATGAACGTGTAAATTGAATGGATTTCCGTTAATCAATCAACCTACCAATCAAAACACAGCTTATTTATTACCTTTATTAACTTTATCGGTATACAAGGTTTTTTTAACCTCCTGCTTTCGATTGATTGATGGTACTTTGTTGTCGGTGAGACGTGAATAATACCTGACAGATAACCGGTATTTGGAATGTCACTGAGCCGAGCGCAATGGCTTAGTTTCAGGTTACATTAATACTGAAATCTTTCCGATTTGCAGATATGTTCATGAAGCAACAGACCAGTGAGTTCGAGATCGGGCGCCGGCATTTGGCTAACATGATGGGAGAAGACCCGGAGACGTTTACGCAGGAGGATATTGACGTAAGTCCGAAATATACGTCATCCATATAATCGAACCGTGTGGGTACATCAGTATGTCACCTTGCAGCGCTCTATTCAGTATCTACTGCCTTCTAATTTGTTCCAAAGATCTTCAAGGCCAATCATGAGGGTGAGCTGAGTTTATTTGTGAAGCAGTAGTTTTATCCTTTTTTCGCGTGAACGCCGTGTTGATGTCTTACATCTTGCAGCCACCGGAGGAAGTTTTTCCCCAACAGAAAGGTACTGGCGCTTGACGTCTCGACAAAATTGGCAGATAGTACCGTATTCCCCCGATCTCAAGGGACAGTTAAGCCCCACCCCCTCAAGTCATCGGTTGACTGTTCAATCGGATTCACTATGTCGTGATTGGTTGAAATTTATGCCGAACTTGACAGCGATTGATTGATTGATTACGCGGGATTTCTTGACGGACGCATTAAATCAGTTGATTGATTGATTGTAGGTAAACAATAGCAAACGGTGATGAACAGACAAGATCCGGGGTGGATCAAATTAACTGGTAGGGCAAAAAAGTGTCCCTTGAGATCGGGGGAATACGGTACTGTATTTTTGCGTTAGACAGGGACAGTCGTACTGGAGTGGAACGTGCGCACGGCTTGTGTGCACCGTACACACAGCACAAGTGCCGCGTGGCCGATTAAACGTTCCACAGCTCGCAGGCTGTCCCTGTCTAACGCGAAAATACAGTAACGAAATTCATCTTGTAGAGGCACAGTTTGGCCTTGACGGACGACCTTTCCACCCTCTTTTCTACACCGGGAAGCCGAATTACTATCAAATTTTACACGTGAGTCATGCCGAGAGGGTATTCGGAACTTCTGACCTAAGAATCTTCATAGAGGTCACTCTTTTTTCTATACGGAGCTTTTTCATGGCACCTTTTTTCTTTTATTAATTATTCGTCAGCCTCTATACCGCCACCTATTCGTTGTAAAAGTAAGCCAGCCTTGTCAACAGGTTTCCGCTCTTCTTGTCAATTGTAGGACATCAGGGATTGGACTCTTCAACTCAACGTCCTGGAGGATGAGCGGGTTCGAAAGGGGAGGGCACCACCTGATAAAAAACTGTACGTCTTCTCCAGCCGCTGTGATTCATTCGTTACTTTGCGGTGGACCATTTGTGGAACGATCGTTTTCCCTCTCTCAACAGGAATTTAAGCGGAACTCAATGGATGACCAAGGATGAATTAGCGACATTGCTGGTGGAGAAAATGACTCCGCACATGGCAAGTGTTTTCAGCATGATGTGATTTCGAAGTGGTTGTCTGCGGGAAAATGAACTCGCCTCGACGTTGATTGGTTTGTTTTGCCGTACAGTATCGGAGATTCATATTGTCTATGGAGAGACTGCTTCTTCATCCCTACGTCTATCGAGTGGAGGAATTCGTTAGAAAATACCGGAAAGCCTTAATCGAGGAAGTTATTGAAATCCAAGCTCCCGCGGTTAGTCGTTAGTGCATTTCTCAACTGATCTCTCCCTATTCAGCATTTGAAAACTTTTTTCAGCTGAAAAAAGACGAAGCCGGCCGTTCGTATACCGAAGCATACGGTAAGGATTGGCTTGATAGTTCAATGTTTTTTCAGGATAGTTTTGAGTTTTTGTGGTTGTTTTCATCCTTAATATTTTTCTAGCAAACCGGAAAACTTGCCATGCCTGGGTAACACTGAAGGACGGGACGGGCAAAGTAGACATTAACGGACAAGACATCCTATTTTTTCCTCGAGCCTCCGACAGGTGCGTGCTAGTACATTCTGACTTGAATTCATCCGCATGAGTCGCTCGCTGCTTTTCCACAAGGGCTAGTCTAATATGGTCTTTTCATTTACAGACTGCAAATCATGTTTCCGCTGCAGCTGCTTGACCGAATGTTTCAGTTCGACATTTCCGCCAAAGTCGAGTATGGAGGTTACTCGGGAAAATCCGGTGCAATCCGAGAGGCGCTCACGAAGTGTCTCACCGCCTTCGTGAGCAAGGAGGAAGTGGAGATTTTGAGACATGGTCAGTGTTGGAGCTGTTCGTGGCCGTTTATGCGGAGTCCACAAGGTTTTCGTTTCACTTTTCAGCCGGCTTATTGACGCACGACAAGCGAGTAAAGGAACGGAAGAAAGTCGGATTTAGGGGAGCGAGAGCTAAGCCGACATGGTAAGCGTCATTTATCCCGGAACGTGCATTACAAACAACGGTTTAAATAACGAGAGACTAAAACGTGGCCCAATGACAATGTTCTTTTGTTTCCATTTCAGGCGAAAACGATAAGTTTGCCGACTGTGTGAAATCTGGGCGACAAATGCTATCAGTGGTACCAGCTTTGCGTGGAATGTTTTTTGTAATGAGTACTAGTATGAGGTGAAATCTGTATTTCGGCTCATCATCCTAACAGTCGATAAATCGGCCCACTCATGGGCTTCTCTTTGATAGCAGGTGCTTGATTGTTTGATTTTTAGAAGAGCTATAGTATACCAGGATATAGTACAGAAAATCAAGCATCTGCCACCAAAGAAACCATGAGTAAGCCTATTTATCGACCGTTTGGATGGTGAGCCGAAATACGGATTTCATCTCATACTGCTTTTATTGGGTTTGAGTGTCTGGAAGACGTCCACCGTGTTACTTGCATCTATCGCTTTCTTTGGAAGGTCCACTTGTACACTGCGGGGGACTCTTTGGTGCCTTCCGAAATCTTAACAGGTTTGCACTTTTCCTGTTAACACGAAAAACGCAGTGAGAACTAAATCACAAATGATGGAGCCACACAGGAGCGTTTTTGTACACACGGGAGCGTTTTTGTAAGCCTTACCAGTAAAGTTTTCCGTACTTCCAGCTTCTGCTCGGTTATTCGAAGTTCTTTCTCCCGAGCGATTCGTTGGCTCAACTCTTTCAGGGCTTTCTTCTTCTCCTTTGCTAGGACCTACCGAGAACAGGAATTCTATAAAATCGTCAAACTACTAGTAATCGACTTATTACTGCAGTTCCTACACCTGGAACCGAATCCCCGTATGAACAATTGTGAGGAAAATCCGTTCTGCTGGTCTGCATGTCTGGCAAATTCAACCCGCTGACTGAATTTGATCTCCCTGCTCACCCTATCAATTCATACTCTACCTTATCCTGTGGTGTTCTGGTGTCAACGTACGCCGCCAACTCAGCTTCATCCGAAGCTCCTAGTTGTATCTGGCCCGTGACAATGTGATCCAAGAGCTCTTTTCGCTCCTCCGAGCCAGATGCAAAATAAATATGATTCGCATTCGGTTCAGCAAACGTTGATGAGAGGGAGGCGCGTAGCCTTTCAATTTTCTATTCGAAAAACAAAATATTGAACTTCGCTCTAGTCTGTTCGATCGATTCAAAAGCAAACGGTGAAACACCTTTTGCTCTCCGACTCTTTTTGAACGAACGTAAGCAAGATTCTGGCTCTGCAGGAGCTTTTTCTGCGTATCCGTGGATTCTTCCTTCTTTTTTGTTTCCAGATGCTTGCCATCCTACGAAAAGCAAAAAGACTCATTGATCTATTGCAATCCAATCAGTCAATCAACTGCAGACAAACAATCCCATCAGTCAATCAACTGCAGACAAACTCCAGGAACGCAGGGCTACACTGACCACTATTTTGGAATTGACCATGTGGAAGTAGAATTCATCCGGGTTCCTGTCCAAAGCTTTTTGCCGCAGAGCCTTGATTGTGTCTTGCTTTTTGCCATAGTCGCTGGAAAAGTAGATTCAATTCAACGATTGATTGATGGATTAATCCATTTTACGATAAGGTTTGAGTTTTTACTGAAGCGATTGGATTGATTGATTGATCGATTGGCCTGAACTTAAGAATTTCGGACGTACATTGCACGAAGTTTGTAATCCTTCTTCTTCTCGAGGAATCCGAGCTTGTGACGACTTTCCGGCTAGATTGGAATACGAAACATCATAGTCAACGCAAGTTCCGAGACTAATTTTTTCGGTTTTCAAACAAAATTCTCTAGCAGTTAGTTTTCTTACTTGCGATCTTTCCTTATGGATTTTCGACTGCGCCTTACTGGTCCGCGTCCAGGAAGACATCCTCGGCACTCAACCGAACAATTTCGGATGTTTCGTTGATCGCTAGGCTATTTGGGGAAACCGGAAACCGGACACTTAACGTAGACACCGAAGATGGAACTACTGAAGTAGCGATTTTAGCCCCGAAGTTCCTTTCAAACAATTAAATTTATGCAGCTGCGTTGGAATACGTAAAGCACGATATTCGTGCAATAAAATCAAATCAGTGAAAGCAAAGGTAGAAGGACATAAATGCTGGGAGATAAAGTCAGAGTTTGAAAAAAACAGCCAAGTGAATCTGAATAACTCCTATGAAGTGCGTGATGTTCCTGACGGATCACCGATTTCCGATTGTGCAAGAGCGAAAAAACGAATAATACTTTAGTGAAAATCAAGTTCAAGATCAATCAAGCAATCGAACTAGGAACCGTATAATTTAAGACTTGGTTCCCGTTATTAAACATCACTGTTCGTTCGCCACGTGTTTGTTCCGTTCAAAAGGTGCGTCCGTAGCAGTCTTACGCCGAAATTTTAATCCCCATGGTCCGAGCCAAAAACCGAAAAAGATCATTCACCGAAAAAGATCTTATTAACTAAAAATGTCAGAAATCTTGCGCTTCTGGCAAATTTTACGGAAGGACTTGTTAATGTTACAGAACAAAGTGACATCACACGTGACTGATGCAGTTGCACATGAGACGGACTGCCACGTGACATACTCTTTCAACTGCCATTGGCCAATTTCAAGTCCATAATATAGTAAGTGCAGTGTAAAAATACCGCGCTCTAGTCAAAACTTTCCGAACCCACCCGAGATTCAACTGTTCCGAACCTGCCCGAACATTATTTTCCAGACAATTCCCGACCCGAAACCCGAAAGCTTTTTTCGGGATTTTTCAGGGCCCGAAAGATTTCGGCGTAGGACCAATCCGTAGTCCGGAGTTTCTTTGCGTTTTATCGCACGTTCACTTGTGAGTCTTGTTTCGTCGCGAGTAAACACCTTGTTGCTGGCTTGTTTTTCGAAATCTGCACGAAAAGCGAAAACTAACAAATGCTTTTTCTTCACCTTTCAAGTTGTGTGCAGGTATACTATGTAGTAGTAGTAGTAGTAGTAGCAGTACTGGAGGTACAACCGAGAACTGTTACCGATGTTCAGTGGCGTCCAAACAAATTGATTGGCCAGATAGAAAAAAAGTGCGAGCAAGACTTAAGAACCCGATGATCGAATGCTTTTTGGTAAATAACGTATATCTTCCCCACAAAAAAGAGCAAGATCAGAAATGAGGAATGAAACATTCCGAGAAGTTGCCCAGGGATCAGTGTTTTCCGGCGAAGGCGTCCTTCGCATCGCCGATCTTCTCGCCCAGGCTGCGGGGGTCCTTCACCTCCTTCGTCACTTCATGTACGCTCTTTCCGTCCTTGATCTCGACCTTCTCCTGGAAGAACGGAAAAATAAGTCAGTGTGAACAATGAGTCAGTCAGTCGATCACCGATGCGAGCGCTCCGCCTCAAAAGTAGAGGTAGGAGGTATATTAGGTCCTGACTTCTCAGTTTATTCGCAATCGCAACTAACTCCCGGAATTACTCCCGGAGGTTTTCCCGGAAGTATCCACAAAAAAAACTGAGTGTAGTAGCACCTACCAATCATTTCTAAAGAAGATTTCATACCTTGGTGATTTGTTGTTCCTTTCCGTCGGACTTGAAGGCAGCCTTTGCATCTTCAATCTTATCCCCGAACGAGCGACCGTCCTTAAGCTCTGACCGAACCTGTAAAAGGAACGTACCAATGCATAAGCAAATCTTTTAGAATTCAGTGAAAGCTCGCTGGCGACTGGGCGAAGCGCGGAAAGGTTCCTACCTCATGGTGCTCCGATCCATCGGCATTGACGACGTGCTTTTCCTTGGTAACGTGCTCCATTGCGCTGAAAGGAGGTTTGCTGCGGGATACTTAAGAGGAAAAAAGAAAATTCGAAGGAATTCGAAAAGTAGAAATTCAAATTGAGAGAAATGTGAGTGTCTACCTAGCGGATTCCGTGCGGGTTTTATACGCGGGTACGATGCTGGGGAAAATCCCACACTATGGAAAACCCGTTCGCGGTGAGTGTGTATGTACGCAGCCAATCACGCTAGATCAACAGCGTCAATGGGCGGGACCGACGGCACATTCCACGGTCCCCCGCGGTGTGGCGCCACGGGTTAAACTGCAAAGTACAGGTCTACCGCGACATAGGCAAAGTCTGATACAAACAGTGCAGAACTTCGTTACGGAATATTATATCGTGGTGCTGGTTCCCCAAACGTGTGTGAGATGAGTTGCCGCTGGCACTGTGCAAGGAGGATGCTGCTGTTCAACGAATCGGGACCCATCCAGTGGTAATTACAGTAACCGCGCACGGGCCGAAGTGCAATGTCTGAGGTCATAGAACATAGTCGCTTGCATGCGACGTATAATTAGCGTTGGAGAAGTACAGAAAAGTGTTCTCACGAGGGTTTGGAGTGTTGTTCTTCTTCAAGCTGACGGAAGACCTGTGACCGCATTATACCGATACGTAATAGTTCGCGTGGTATATTGAGTTAACACAATTACTCGTAAGGACAGTCCTTGTTAGTTTTGTGAAGTTTGCTGAAAAAGTACTACTAGTCTAGAAAATTAAAAAATATACCCCGACATACGAACATAACGTTCGTACAGTAAAGGAACAAGATCGCTATAGTGTGAGTAAAATAATGCACAGTCAATATCTTGAGATTCGAACGGTCACGTGAGTTTATTTCTATCGAAACGTTTAGTTCGTTTCATTTCAGTTCGAAATGTGAAATCTCAACGGCTTGCACCGACCGGATCGGTTGAGCCGTTATCGAAAATACATTTACGTGTTTCTGTTTTTTTTGTTGTTAAATATTAAAGTCGGAAAAGTAGACGAAACGGATCGCGTTTCATAAAAGATGCTAAATTAGTTTACTTTTCCCGTTTGGTTTGGTGACTGAGACAAGGGCAACGGGCTGGGCGGCTCGGGCCCGAACCGTTTGCTCGGAGCCGGCCGTTGCTGATTCGGAGTTTGAGACAGTAACGAAGAAACTGACACTGTGGCATCGTTCGAATCTCAGGACCTTCACTGTACCTCTGCCCATCTGTTGTGCTTGTTGGGTGATTAAACAATAAACAGTCGAGATCCAAAATTGGAAAGCTCTCCAGAGCCATACTTGTTTTTGAATACTTGTGCATACTTGTTTTTGTGCATACAGCTGTGTTTGCAACAGCTTCCGGCTGTAAGTCGGACCACCCTCTTTTGGTGTAAACATAGACCACCCTATTACATTGGCGAATTCCCACAAATCATGAGCGGCAAAATTGATTGCTTGATTTTTCCAACAACTCAATTGAATATTCTTTCTATTGATCGATTGATTGAGAACGGCATCTCCTCAACCTGTTACTCCACGGAAAGTCAGGGCTCCTTCAGAGGAATGCCGTTCTGGTGGTGCCGGTCCATCACTTTTCGGAACCGATTCCACATTAGCCAAAATAACCGCCGATTTCTCGATGGGTCTTCCCTCCACCGTGCATCTAAAAAATTACCCTGACTTTCCGTGGAATAACAGGTTGAGGAGGTGTCGTTTTCAATCAATCGATCAATAAAAATAATATTCAAATGAGCCGTTGGAAAATCAAGCAATCAATTTTGTCGCTCATGGTTTGTGGGAATTCACCAATGTAATAGGGTGGTCTATGTTTACACCAAAAGAGGGTGGTCCGACTTACAGCCGGAAGCTGTTTCAAACACAGCTGTACTTGTGCATTAAGTGCACATAATACAAGTATGCACAAACAATTACTGTACTGTCACGATTCTAACGGCCAGCTTAGCCCCGCCTCCCGCCGTGCAAGACTCTGTGTGACGTCACGGATTCAATTCCAGCCCGGCCCGGTCCCGGGCCCGGGGGTCGTAATTTACTAGTAGGGCCAAAACACGGCCGTTATAATCGCGACAGTACAGTATGCACTAAACTGGAACTGCACATGAAGGAGTACTGTTAGCACCTTACACGTACTGACCAGCAGTTGTGCTGGCTCAATTGTCCGTCCATACCATACTAGTTACACACGTGGCCAGATTACTGGGTGGCAGAGTACGAACCACTCTTCTGCTGGGTGCAAAGCGAAATCAGGTGGCCCGAGTTTGAGCCAAATAGCTAGTATTGTGGCCATGTGTGTAGTAGTACCTTGCACTGCATCAGTTTGCCCGTTGACCATGCATTGCCGCCGGAAAAGTGATCGTCTCGTGCAATGCAGACAAGTATAGAAGAAATGAGACATGTATCAAACAATTAGTTTAAGAATAAATTTGTACTGTGATTATTACACCCAGAAATATGGCAGCTGATAAGATCCATCAAACGTATGTTTTTTCAGACCACAACGCCCCATAATCGAAAAGTTGCGTTATACAGACAATTATATCTTCTATTATATGATAACTGAAACAAACACGTTGCGGTGGAACATTTTTAGCCCAGAAGCCAAAACAATATAGACCGCAACAGTACTGAATCTCCTACGAGACAGGGAGCTTCCACTTGCGTTTCCGGCCCATCAAGGCCTCCTTCAGATCCTGCAACCGCTGACGTAGCTTCGTTCGCGACGAATCCTTCTTGTCCACTTGGATCACCAGCGGGGCTGAAGTCACTGGCGGCGGGCATTCGTCCAGCTGCAATGATGCAGGGCCTTGTCTGACTGCGCAGTCCGCCGATGGCGCGATATCCACACTGGACTCTGCGGGCATCCTTGCAATGTGTAAGAAGGGTAAGGTCCTTCGGTATACTGGTAAGGTCCTTCGGTATATTGGTAAGGTCCTTCGGTATACTGGTAAGGTTCTCCGGTACACTGGTAAGGTCCTTCGGTATATTGGTAAGGTCCTTCGGTATATTGGTACGGTCAGACAGCGAGAACCAATGGGCGTTTGTATGTGTGGTGCAGCGATCCGGAAGACAATGGTGTCAAAACGGTCGACGAAGAAAATGAAATGAAACGATGTCTCTCATCTCGGATCTTTCTCTTTCTCTCTTACTCGGACGGAAATATACGAGCTCGCGTTGAAGGCGCGATGAGGAGGTCGAGAGGTTGCCGTACCGTTCTATAGCCGCTGGACACATACTATTTTTTGCCCTGCCCGCGCGCTGCTTTTGCGATGCACACATACCTTTATTGAGAGCTGTCAAGAGACATATATTTCCACGGTTCATATAGTCGTCACAACATAACAAACATACACCCGGCATGTGGCGGTAATTTATATGTGTGTAGACCCTCCTTGCCTGAAGAATGTCCGCTGCGGCATCATTAAGACACTTTTTTCCGCTCGGTATTTACAGGGCATGTGAAGCAGACGCAGTCCGAGCCGGTCATCGGTGTGGACACACTTTGATGACTGGTACAGTGAAAGTTTGACCATTACCTTAGTTCCCTTAGAAATAATTGACGCGGTCGGTACCTCGTCGTCTTGCAACGGTGAGGAGTAAGTAGTGTATGAATAATGCCGGAGTCTAAAAAAGCATATAGAACATATGGAGCCGGCTTCATTTTCACCCATCCATGACAATTAATAATCGTTAGCCCCGACGCGTGTTGTGAATTGAGACAACAAGTCTCTCACACCCTGCGACTGTTTTACGAAGTAGGGGTAATAAAATAAGTGAGTGCGGGTCTCTTTCGATTTGTGTCGAATCGAGACGGTCGAATACACTCCTACTAAACTGACGCTCCGTTGGAGAAGGACTTGTCGGAAAAAGTGCGAGACGACCAAGAGGTGATTAAAAAGTAATGCTGATTGAATTAATATGCATCTGTTTTATCTAATTGAGATGACCGAATTATTACGAAAATTCCCACGCGTGTCCACGTGCGTTAATTCGGCATTCTCTCTTGCCGACACCCAACAGACGGCGCCCTGGCGTCTTCTGATTTCTGGTGCAGGCAAGCGTAAGTTTTCAAATTCTTTCTTCGATTAAGGGTTTCGGACATGAGTTCATCCGATTAATGAAAAAGAAGGGTACCGGAATCTCATTCTTTTTTCGCTACACAATTAACGTACGAACCAGTGGCGCGCCGAGCTTTGGTTTGAGGGGGGTGTTTTTTATTGTATCCGAAATATTTCCGATAGAACGTAAGGGGGGAGTATTGCATGACAATTCTCAATCATAGTCTTTTTCTCTAATGGGGGACCCTTGGGGCACTTTTTTGACTTTCGAGGGGGGTTGTAGATCAACGAATCACCCCCCCCCCCTCGGCGCGCCACTGGTACGAACACTCTAGAATTGGTATTCTACTAAGCGACCTGATGGTGGGAAATATCGCACAGCCGTAAGTGAGTGTTCCGGAGGAACTCCACGGTGAGAGGCTTGCGGAGCACTCTGCTGCGTTGCGAGCCTTAAGTAAACCTGAAGGTGTAGACTTAAATCGTTCAAAGTCTTGTTTAACAATTGTAAGTCACATAAAAGTGAACTGTCTCTTTTCACGCCTCAACAAGAGGGACCGTGTGTGTCTGTGTGTCTGTGTGTATGTGTGCGTACTGGCCGCAGGGAAACCCATTCTTCCTCGCGCATGTTTGACTCCCGGTCACCGGGTCCAGCCTCTCAAGTGTAGCAAAAACTGGTCTCGCACCTACCCTGGCAGCATGAAAACTCCCTTCCCGCTCGTACCTTTTCATCCTGCACTTTGGTGTCGAACCGTTGAGCTGGTTGGGTCTACCTAATTCCACACTTTTCGCCCAAAACAAATAAAAGATAATCGACACACAGAGATTACGGTGTGTATATGAAGCCCAACCCGGGCGAGAACTCACCCTTACTTATTCATCACCGCGCATTAATGGCAAATATCGCTTGGCAAATTCTGCGATAAGACAACACATGCCTTGCCCTGTCCTCGAGTCCGAAATCCCCGGGTTATAGACTTTACTCAACAACGGTTTTCCCGTCAAAGTCAGCACAGAGTCAGCACACAGTTTTTAGTCTAGCGATTTTGCAACAGGGCGTCTATCATTATCCGAAGTTCTGAGTGTATCTGCCCCCCCCAGAACTTCCGGTCTCTCTTTAAACCTGTTGCCTAGTGGACCCATTCCGTCTTCCAGACACATTGGAAAATATGTCATCTTGGGTTGGAATAGCGATTTTAGTCGCCTGTCTCGCCTTGGCAAGGACGGGTCCAGTTTCTGCCTCCGATACTGCTGGTAAGACCTTCTTTCTCCTTTCGTTGTAAAATAGAACGTAATATCAGTCGAACGGTTCCCGTTCTTCAGCTCGATACTCCTACGTACTGTCGTTTATATACATTTGTATTTTATGTAAAAGGAAAAGCCGCTTTTTGAGCCATTTAAAATATAATATTTTTTTTATTTCATTTAAAATCACAAAAATATGAATTGATATTTCAAAGCAGGTTTATATTTAAAATGACTGAATTCACATCAAGGATTAGGATATTTCTATCTAAAATATTATTTTAAATGCTGAAAATGTGGCTTTTATTTTCAATAAATTAAGTTAATAAATATACTTTGCCAGTCAATATAAATTTATTTATCTTTTTATCTAAATTCAATGACGTTGTTTAAACAACACTATCGGTTCGTAAGGTCTTTTTCGTTTTAAAGTACCTAAAACCGGTCAGAAGTACACAAGCTCACCAGAGATTCTCGTAACTTTATTATTGCGCAAAACGGCGATGACCATGCCGTAATACTGAATTCACGTGCATTTCAGAGAAGGTTTCTGAGGCAGTTCCGGCAGATGGGCCCACCGTCAGCCGCGATGCCTTCGCGGTAAATGAAACGGAGATAGTTCGCGATTTCAACGCCACCGCGACGGGCAACAGCTCTCTGGTTCTGGGGGAAACGGCGGACGGCAACGGCAACGGCACTCTAGTTCTGGGCAGTAAGGCGGCAAACAATGCACGCAAAACCGTCGTGAAAGACGACGTCGCGACGTGCTATGTCTGCGACTCCTCCACGGATAAAGACAAGTGTCTGAAAGAGGATACCTTGAAGACGGAAAAATGCAGCATGGACAACGTGTGCCACTATATTGTCGGCGAGGTGGTCGAGAATCAGCGAGACAAAGGTAGCAACAACCGAAAATGAGTACTTAAGTGCCTGGAGCAGCCCAAAAAATGAAATTCTCCTGCTGTTTTCAGAGACCGTTATCCTTCTGGGCTGCGGACGGGCGCCAGCTTATAAACTCCGCCAGCTGCCTTATGGTGCAGTTACCCATACAGCGAGGTAGGAAATCAAATTGAAAACTGTAACAAAATCAGTCCTAAACATTTTGAATTCTCGAGGAAAAGTTAAAAGTTAAAAGTTAAAATGATATTTGTTTGGTCGAAAGTGTTCTCTGATAGCCTACGAATTAATTTACTATCCAGTACGTCAATAACTAATAACTGCCTAACTAACTAACTAACTAACTAACTAAAATTAACTAACTAATTAATAAACAATTAACTCATCAGCTAACCAACTAATTAATTAATAAATAAACTAATTAACTACAGTAACGAACTAGCTAAAACCAAACGACTGGCCTCGATATGAAGACTAGATATCAGGTACAACGGTTGTTATTCATTTAATAGTGGCCATGATACGGAATGCCGAGACTTCAAGTACATCCACAAGGACATGGACAATGCGCCAGCGGGTTCCGTGTATGCGGACCTAGACATTGTGTTCAAGGGCCACTCCTGCAGCTGCCGGGGCAACACGGACCCCAAATGTAACATCGACTACAGGAAGAACATAAGGCCCCTTAGTAGTGCTAGTCAAAGTGCCCTATCGGTGGTACTGCTCACTGCGACCCTCTCGTGGACCGCCGTCATGACCAAACTTTTCTAAGTTCTTCTGAAGTAGTTTTTCTTCTCAGTTCTGTTGACATAATACTAATTGTTAGTTAGACGCATTTAGGGTGGTCGGTGTTCGTTCGACGATGCCGACACTTTGTCACCGTAGGGGAACATGTTTACGTTTTGGTTTTGAGAACGTTGAATGAACATGGTTTACAGGTACCAGTAGCATTATTAAGGTGCTCCAAGACTCATTGGAACATGGAACCCATCAGATACCTCAGAATTAGCTTGTTCCGTTGATTTCAAGCTTGAACAACGTGACTGCCCAACCCGCTGTTTCTGTTGTTCCTTGCTCGCGGACTGCCCTACACTGTACACACAGAAACAGAATGCTTGACTAACTCAAACCATTTAACTCGGTCCTCGGTACCATATACAGTATCTTCGGCGGCTGAGGCTCCATTTCCTTTTTCTTATCCCTATACCTCTTCCTTTTTCGTACTCACCATTGCCTTTTCCATAAGCAACATACGCTTTTCCTTAAGCAACATGTAATTTTCCTTAATCGAGATTTCTTTTTCCTTAATTAACATTTCCTTACAAAAAATAGCTGTTCATAGCTTTCTTCGAGCTGGTACCGGGCGTAGGCTTCTTTTTCACGGTGAATCAGTGAGAATTCCTCGTTTCACCCTTTCCACTGGCGCATCTTGTTATATGTGGTTTGCTAGTTGACTGACACTTTCTACTTTTGCTTATGATGGTTAATTTTACTGAGCAATTGCGAACTTTCTAATGGACAGAATAATACTTTACATCTTGCCGAATTGGCCGAATTCTCAGTTGCTACTGTATTGAAAGTGCGTAACCTTGAGCTGAAGGTTCAAGGTAATTCACTGCCTATTGACCTATCGGTCTACCAGTCTATCGGTCTATCGGTCTATCGGTTGATCGGTCTATAGACTGCTGTTTCTTTGATGATGAACTAAAAGTCACCCAAAAAGAAATGTCGTTTAAGGAAAAAGAAATGTCGATTAAGGAAAAAGGAAATGCCGATTAAGGAAAATATAAGGTTGATTAAAAAAAAGATAATGTTGCCTAAGGAAAAGGAAATGTTGAGTAAGAAAAAGGAAAAAGTTAAGGGTTAAGGAAAAGGAAATGTAGCCACAGCCATCTTCGGAAGTTCCTGCCTCACATCATGTTCAGATAGTCCTCCGCATACGGCAGCACTCAGTTTCGCCCATGTCTAACGTCTACCGGTATAACTACGAGTAACAGAGTGGATAATTATGCAAAGTACATGTGCCGGTACAAGTACAAGCACTTAGGTAGTAGTAGTAGTAGTACTTAGTAGTAGTAGTAGTACTTAGGTAGTAGTACGAGGAATCCGGTCTATTCCAAGCCACCCCTTTCCTGGTTTATGGTTGTCCGGGCGTTGGCAATGAAAATTATTTAACCATTGTCCAATCTATCAAAAGAGCCCAAATATGTTTTCTTGACACTGTGAATCCAGAATTTAATCTACCATCGATTGACATGGGCAGAAAAATTTAAATTAAATCAATTTTTCCTAATTTGTCATTCATTTTCATCAAGTCGGATAGTTTGGAGTTTTGAAGTCGCATTTTCAAGCTCCGCACGGTATATTCGTTGTGTTTTTCCAATGTGAAATGGCGCAATAACGCTGATCGCCTCAGATTAGGCCAATAATACTACGGTACACAGCGACCCCGAGAAAAAAAAAGAGAGAAAGAGAGAGATACAAAAACCGGTCACCGAGTTAAGCTCCCCGATAAAATCCTACGGTAAATCGTAACATAATCCCAGGGCGTTATCCTTATTAAGTAACTCGAAACGGCAGACTCACGAACACGGAAACGCTCCACCACACCGATGAGATCACATTGCAGCAGCAGGCAAACAAAGCGAGTCGATATACTCCCAATTTCGGTGTTTGTGTGTATGCCACACCCTCCAACAACCTCAGCGCGTCGCTACCTCCCCGGCATAATCTTCCCCCCGATTCCCCCCACCCTTCCCATTCTCCCTCCATCTCAGGGTACTTTGAATTCCGTGTGAATGTGATCGCAACAGCACCTCCACATGCCCAGCAGGTAGCCCAGTGCGGACCCTCCAATCATGGCCCCGATCATCCATCCGTTGAAGGAGGCCGCCACCAGGATGAGGAGGAACCCGCAGATGGTCTGGACGATGTGCAGGCCGGTGAGGAAGATGAAGAGCATGCAGGAGCAGCCGTCGCAGCTCTCGTCGTCGTCGCCGTTCTCAATGTCCGCCGCGGTGCGCATCCGCTGGACGCGGAGGTAGCGTGAGTAGAGGCGCTCCTTGAAGGCCGCCAGCAGCTGGAAGAGGAAGGCGGTGCCGGCGACCGCGCCCAGCGCCCCGTAGAACTGCATCATGGTGTGGAGGGTGAAGTGCTGGAGCACGATGGTCGGCGTGAAGCCGAACTCTAGGAACGGCGCGTAGAAGATGTAGACGGTCGTTTCGGGCGGCGCGGCCGGACTCGGTGGCGATTCCGTTTCCGCCATTTGTGCGTGTGCGGGGGGCAAGGGTTGGATAGTCAATTTTAACCGGTCAGGTGTGCGTGGGCTGAAGAACAAAACGTGCAAGGCATGAGAGTGCTGTCCGCATGTAATACGTCGTAATACGCGATCTTTGATTCTCTATGGGGACCCGGGCTTAAAATTGCTTGTTCCGATGCACAATCGGGTATATTATGCGTTACGGAAATCTTTTTGCTGCGGATTTTGCATTGAAACATGAAGCTCGGGAAGACATCTAATTGAAAGCCCATACACAACAAGTGTGGGCACTGCGTATACTTCTGTAAAAATACGAGCAGCACTATGCCGAGCGTGTATTCTATAAAGTTTTTCCTAGATAATGCGACTGATTTTTTGCGTGCCAAAACCACGCAACCAACGAGCCAATACTACGGATCAGGACGGTGGAATGAAAGATTACACCGGTGAAAGAGGTAATCCGGTGCATTCTTTAGCTCACAAGCGTTTCTCTCGGAGGGAAAAGTCGGATTTACTAGTTTCTCTGAAATCTGAACAGCGCATCTCAGTGTGCGAAACTGATGTTACAGTTTACATTTTCCACTGGTCGTATGTATTTTGAACGAGAAAACGAAGTGCTCTATTGCAGATTAGAAACAGTGTGAGCATTGATGACTCCGATGTGTTGCTGCAAACTTTAAGCCGCAAAATATACGGATTTTAACCGAAGCATTGCTTGGGCGTGGACGTGGAGACTTTTTCATATACATGTCATTTTCTCCGTCGGCCATCCAATTCGAATTAATACTGTAGAATTCGGACCCCAGTATTTGTACAGTCTGTACATCTTAGTCAGACACAGGCAGGCAGACAGGCAGACCGGCAGACAAACAGGCAGGCAGGCAGGCAGGCAGGCAGGCAGGCAGGCAGGCAGGCAGGCAGGCAGGCAGGCAGGCAGGCAGATAAACAGGCAGGCAGAGAGGCATTCAGGCATTCAGGC
>LRSR01012799.1:0-10000 GCA_001579985.1 Hypsibius dujardini | reverse complement strand
GATTCTCGTCCACTAATATACTGAAATTCATTTGGGGTGAGCCACATGTCGTCGAACCGGATACACGGTCCCTTACTCCCCTGACAGAACCTGGACTGGAATTAAGAACAAAAAATAGTTCTTTAATTAATACTAGGAAATTACAAGATACCTAGTCAGTTACTTTAACTCATGTTTTAACTCTTGCCGATGAAACTATCAGGCAAGCAAGCTGGGTAGCTGGCAAAGAGATAGATATACAGACGACAGACAGGCAGACGGCAGTCAGACAGACAGACAGGCAGAATGACAGGCAGACAGATAGACAAACAAACAGACAGACAGACAGACAAACAGACAAACAGACAAACAGACAAACAGACAGACAGACAGACATACAGACATACAAACAGACAGACAGACAGACTGAGTGACTAATTGACAGACTGACAAGCAGACGGAGAGACAGACAACCATTACAACTACTACAGAGAACTTAACCTACCAGGTATAGCATGCCGCGGTTCTCCCCACACTCCACATCCAACAGTGTTTCCCCATCCACGGTAAACTGCGGCTTCAGGTAGTCCCCGGCGAAGACGGTTCGCAGCATGCTTTCCCGTTGGGCCATCCCCAGGTACATGGACGCGGCTGCGGCCTGACTGAAAACAGAGTTCGCTGCAGCCGCCGGTCCTCCAGACATGGCAGACATGAGTGATGCAGACATCCGAGCGGCGTTGTTCGGCGGATTCGGTCCTGGCGGGGCAGCCGCTGCCCCGACCATCGAATACCGGGGCGGCATGCCCATATGATGAAGCATGGTCGCGATGTCTGTGGACCGGAAATGGATTGGAGGCTTAATAGGCGATCTCAAAAGTTTCCGGAACGTCTTGGAAGTTGAGTGTCTGAAAGAGCGGAAATGAGAACGGCGCGCAAAGACAGGAAATGCGGAAGGCTATTTTTCCGTTATTATTTCTGGCGCCTTTTCGTCGAGAGAGAGAGAGAGAGAGAGAGAGTGCAACACCAAGTCAAGATGGACGAAATGGCAATGATGCTATATTGATGTCTGTCTTTGTGGTGTGTGGGGGTGATGTGTCCGTGCACTATCTAATCGGGAGGACGATCGGGCGCGCAGTTTTTCTCGCGGACGAATCGTATATGAGCAACAGTTGGTTGTGCGGCCTGCCTGCCTGCCTGCCTGCCTGTCTGTGGTGTGTATATCCGTCTGTCTGCCTGCCTTTCTCGTGGGTTGCCTTAATGGTGAATGAGCATCCATGTTGAGTTTTTTCATCCTCCTCCCCCCTTGTGTGTGTCTTACTAGTCTTCTTTGAATCATCTCTCGCCACGCCTCGATCATCATGTCGGTCTCGGTTGTCCCCCTCTCCGCCGCTGGTCTTCGCGCGTGGCCTGCTCCGGTTGCCTTGCGTGCGTGCCGACTGCTGCTGCTGCTGCGAGAGAGAGATAGAGAGAGAGAGAGGAAGAGCAAGAGTAAGAGATCTGAGAGAGCCCGGTGCCCGGCTTCATTGTTAGGGGTGCGGGCCGTGGGTCGCTCGTCTCGCTCTCTTTCTGATCGGATATGCAAACTCGGCGTGGAACGGTTTCCGTGGAGGCGGAGATGTGTGTGTAGGGGTCTCCGAGAGATGCAGCGCGCTTCGGCGTCGTCCCCCACCATCACTGCCACTATCACGGTCCGAGTGATGTCCGGCGAAGCGCGGCTGCTCTGGTTTCCCGTGCGGTCTGGCACAAATTAGCAGACAGACAGACAGACAGACAGACAGACAGACAGACAAACATCCAGACATCCAGACATCCATCTAGACATCCCGACAGACAAACAGAGAGACAGACAAACATTCAGACATCCAGACATCCATCTAGACATCCCGACAGACAAACAGACAGACATTCAGACATCCAGACCGGCAGACAGACAGATAGACTGACATCCAAACATTCAGACAGACAGACAGACAGACAGACAGACAGACAGGCAGACAGACAGGCAGGCAGGCAGACAGACAGACAGACAGACAGACATCCAGACAGACATCCAGACAGACAGACAGACAGACAGACAGACCGTTGTCATATTGCATGGTACCCTAAGATCCACATTTAAAGGTCACCATGAGTAACTTTTGAGACTATCATACATTCCATTGATATATTTATTATAATTATAGTTTGACTAAAGCGCTCAAGCTTTGGAGAATCTTTTGAATAATGCTACGCTCGCTCGCGAAGCATGTCTGTCCGGTCGCACGGGTTACGGTTAATTCCATGCGGCGTGTTTCGCCACAGTCGAGCGGACGAAAAGGTGAGCCGGAAGTGCACCCCCGTTACATTTGCACACACACACCGTTCGTATTATTATTCGTCACATCAACTCTCCGTCCGCGGCAGCAGCGGTTCACACCTCCAGTTAACGGTAGCGGAGTTTCCTTCGGAACGAGGTGCCGTTTTTTTCCCCCGTGTGCCCCGCACTGTTAAAATAAGTAGAGCGTGAAATTTATGCTTCTCCGCTACAGCGAATACGGCCTTAAATTACAATTCTGCGTGTGAGTATGAGGAGAAATCTGTGTTTCGCCTCACCCTCCACTTGGACGATAAATCGGCTCACTCATTAGTTTCACTTTGATGACAGGTGCTTGATTGTTTGATTTGCTGTACTATATCCTAGTATACTATAACACATCTGGAAAGCAAACAATCAAGCACCGACCTTTAACGGTGAATTATTAAGAAATTGTTGCAAACTTGATTTATCGAAATTCTCAACTCCAAATTTAATTCAAAAAAATTTACTTTGTTCGGTGATTTAGTTTTAGAGAAAAATTCTTCTGGGAAAGATAATTCAATTCATTTTGTGTGTACTGCAATTTTGTTTTGATTGTGACTTTAATTGTAAATTGTAATCTCGGACATCATAATAAAGTAGTAGTTCTGCAGTGCTCTTGGATAAATGAGCCGTGCACATCGCGCGCAGCCGATCGGCCTTGCTTCCGGTTGCCAGCTCTAATTAAAAGCCATTTAGCGACTCGGCAAAGGATCATTCAGGCAAGACGCCCGGTGATATAACCGGAAGCTGTCCATATACAGATGTACATACTGTGGTAGTAGTGCACATTCTTTCAGGCCATTTGCACATCCATTTAGAGAAGGTTTACGATTTAAATTTCCTTCCCCGGCAAGATAAAAGCTTTAATGAAACCATATACCCGGTCTATCCAGCTATCTGTCTGCCTGTCTGTCGGCTTGCCTGCCTGCCTATTTGTCTGTCTGTCTCTCGTTTGTCTGTCTGTCTATCTGTCTGTCTGTCTGTCCAGCTATCTGTCTGCCTGTCTGTCTGCTTGCCTGCCTGCCTGTTTGTCTGTCTGTCTGTCTGTCTGTCTGTCTGTCTCTCGTTTGTCTGTCTGACTGTGTATCTGAATGTGCCGTCTGTATTGCTGACGCTTTCTAAAATGAACCGCGGCTACTTTGACAAGGCTCCGCGGTCGGCAAAGCCACATAACGCGACATTAAATATTTAGACATCGATCACGGAGAGAGCAGCGTGCGCTGCCGTTTGATTGGGAAGAGAGAAAGAGAGGAGAGAGAGAGAGAGACTGGTTTTAAAAAGTCGAAACATCGCCAGCGAATCCGCAGATGTCCGCGTCCGCGATCCCTCATCTCTGTTTACGGTGACGGTTTGCCTTGCGGCAGTAGCGACTCAAATAAGCTACCGGGCGCGGTTGCGGAAGATCCGAAAGGCGTTATGTCAAAGCGCGCCGGTCGGCCGCGCGTAGCGGTCGTAATATAACTTACCAGCCGTTTGAAACATGGAGACTTGTTAAAACTAAGCGGTCATGTGTGTGTGTGGTCGGCAGAAAAAACACCTTGCGGCGATCCATTTTACAGCGGACTAACGGGCGGTTAAACCCATCTGGGGGACGCATTAGCAGGAGCTCTTTCGTCAGACGGTTTGTGTATGATTTTTACAGCCAGGCAAAGGCGAGACGTGTTCAGGCCGATACAGCGGGGTCTGAAATAATGGCAGATAGACAAACAGATATTCATCAGAAAGACACAGAAAGTCAACTAAAAAATAGGGTGAAAGACAGACAGGCAGGCAAATGGACAGTGACATCAATAGATAGGCAGGCAGGCAGGCAGACAGACAGACAGACAAACAGACACAGACAGACACTCAGACAAATAAACAGACATAAAGACAGAAGACAGACAAACAGATAGGCAGACAAATAAACAGACATAATGACAGACAGACAAACAGGCAGGCATGAAGGCAGACAGATAGACATACAAGGAGACAGACAGTCCACAGTCGACAGTGGACAATCAACCTGGGAGGTGGCTTCAGCATGCTAGTCAAACTCCACACGCGAGGTCTGTTTTTCATCCGATCCCATTGTTTATTTTAACGGAAAACAGATGGATCCGACACATGGAGCAGCGGGAGAGACGCATTTGTGTTTGCACAGTGGCGATGGATGGACGGACTGAAGTTGCATTCCAGCGAGACGGTGATGGAAAGATCAGATTAAGGAAGCGATCGCGCGGGCGAACGGAATCGTCAGTCGATTCCCGGCAGGGAAACGCGTTAGCAGGATCATTAATTAGTGATGGGGGGATCCGGAGTTGGCGGAGAAGAGAACAGAGGGAGGGAGCCCTCTTAATTAACACGACTATGTTACAACAATAAATGAAGACGAAATGGCGAGTAGCCAGCGGCCAGCAGTCGATCGCGATCGATCGGCGGGGAGGGGAAGAAATGTGGTGCAGGTTAGAGATGATGTTGGAACAGTGGGTGGAAACCGGATCTTCCGCTTCTTTCACCGTTACGACGACCGCTGCTGGACCCATTATCAGATGTCATTTCATCCACAGAGATAAAAATACGACTGAAGAGATGGAACAAAGAGACATCCAAGAGCAGATTTTTCTGCGATCCTAGATGATTGATGGACAGACGGACGGATAGACAGACGGATGGACGGATGGACAGAAGGACGGACGGATGGACGAATGGACGGACGGACGGATGGATGGACGAATGGATGGATGGACGGACGGATGGACGAATGGACGGACGGACGGACGGATGGATGGACAGAAGGACGGACGGATGGACGAATGGATGGGATGAATGGATGGATGGACGGACGGACGAATGGACGGATGGACAGAAGGACGGACGGACGGACGGATGGACGGACGGATGGATGTACGAATGGACGGACGGACAGACGGATGGACGGATGGACCGACGGATGGACGGATGGAGGGATGGAGGGATGGAGGGATGGATGGATGGACGGACGGAATAATTTTACCGAGAAAGAATGGGAATAACTTTTGATTCTCGCCTTCCCGTTTTCCTTATTTCGATCATTCCATGATGATTTTGATTGAAAAACTTGTCGCAAAACTTATTACGTATCCTTTTTCCACTTTTCTTACCGAGTTTTTTAACGACGAACCCCAATTTTTCATCTATTTGCTGGTCAAATAAAAACTGAACCTGACGTATAGCGTCGCTCTCAAAAAAACAAATGAATCAAAAGCAAACATGAAATATCCTTGACTAAAATCAAAAAAGCTGTGACTAATTCCAATTCCAGACTTTCCTAACGCGGATGCGGAGGCTTTTCGCCGTGGAGATGCTTCAAGTGTCCTGCAGCCGCACCAACGACTAATTCCACATGTAATTCCAATTCCAATTCCAGACCTTCCTAACGCGGATGCGGTGGTTCCACAGTGTCCAGCAGCCGCACCAACAGATCCTCCACTCCAAAGCCTCCCGTCTCCGCCTTGGTGCCTTCCATCAGCGCTCCCAAAATACTTTCTGGAAAAGATAAAGTCTGAGACTCCCGAGAGGTTGTTTAGCCTCTCAATCAGCGGCAATCACCTTCGACCGGGGCCAATTCGGTCGTCGTCGTGATCAGAGACGTCTCCGCATTCCGGGACTCGCGCGCCAACCACTTCCAAGCCTCGGCGGTGGTCAACTGCCGCCAGTCGTTCCAGTCCATCCCTTCCACATCCACCATCGTCATCGGGTCCATTACGGAAAACACTGAAAACAAACGAGAAGGGAAAAAAGTACCCTGTCCGCAAATAAAAAAGCTATGAGGGAGCGGTCCTGGAATGGGCCACTTGACTTTCCGTACTCTGGAATGGGCCACCAGGTGGCAGGGGGCGCTCTGTCGCAAATTAATGGAAACCGATCAGTCACTGCATAGGCAGCGACATCTATAGTGAGTTTTTTCCAACCTTCATATTATTTCGTTTTCAAAACATGTTCCCACAACTTTTCTTCATATCTGATACGCGTTCCACCGGGGTTATCAATTATTCTCTGTCGTCTAAGATCTAGATGACAGTCAAAATCTGTCTGAAAGTTGTGATTCCAGGGTGGCCCATTCTAGGGTACGAGAAAGTCAAGTGGCCCATTCCAGGACTCCTTCCTCGTACTGCTGTCAGTGCTGTGAAAAAAATTAAAACAATCAAAAAAATCACCTACCAGAGATAGCGGGACTGAAAGACAAATTAAATCGGGGTAAAAGAACGGACGCAAGTGGGAAATTTCGGGCGGCGGGAAGGAGGGAAATGTGGAGGAGATTTCTCTGCAGCGAAAACGACGAACTCGCAAATGGCCAATGGCGAAAAACCTTCAAGAAGTGAATGAACCGTGATTGATTGATCGTTTGTGTAGCACTACCAATACGAAGAGAGCACGAATTGAAACAGGATAAGGCGTGAAACAAAGAAGTTTTGGCTAGTAGCGCCACCCGTTGTGCGTATGACTCAGTGAGTGATCAGTTAATGTCCTTACTAGCTTTTAAAACTGTCTGTTTCGCATCATATCCTGTTGCAGTTCATATGCTTTTCTTCGTACTCGTACGTAATAGAAACAACGGTGCATTCTCATTGTGCGCTGCGCACTTCACACGCCAATTCTCTAGCTAGCGCGCAGTGCACACTGTACTCAACAAATTTGCACATTCGAAAAAGCATTCCACAGAATCCATTTTTCTGAGAAAGAAATTTTCGTGTACTAAGCCAACGGAGGAATCTATCTCGGAAGCTCGGCAAACTAACAGTATTTTTGTTTGAATTTAAATTCCGCTGCATGTTATCCTCTCCAGTATTAAGAGTTTTCAACGTCGGAGGAACGCCGTAAGGGAAGAAGACGACGAAAAAACCACAACAACAAAATGGTCGCACTCGGTGAGGCACAGCCGCCGACCGTGGTCCAACCCGACGGCTTCGTCCTCCGGCCGGACGTGCGTGACGACCAGAACGAGGGCGAGGTGTACAACGCGCCCGTCATCGGGATCATCTACCCGCCGCCGGACCTGCGCAACATCGTCGACATCACCGCGAAAGCGGTCGCCCGCAGCGGCGTCGAATTTGAGACGCGGATCCTCCAGCGGGAGGGCAACAACCCCAAATTCAACTTCCTCAAGCAGGGCGATCCGTATCATGCCTACTACGAGCACAAGGTGGGGGAGTTTATGCGCGGCGAAGCGCCGGACGTGAGCATTCCGGCGAGGCCCTACAGTCCGCCTGCGAGCGGCGCGCAAGCCACCAACGCGGTGCAGGAGAAGCTGCGAAAACAGCTGGAGGTGGTGGTGTTGAAGGATGCTCCGCCGGAGTACGAATTTCTGGGTAAGAAGCGATGAGTGGCTCAAGGCAACGGGGATGTCATTTCTGAGCGAGCGATCGGTCAATCAATCAATCAACCAATCAAACTACTTGCTTTGCGTTCTGTTGTGCTCATCAGCAGTTGATTGATGTATTGGTTGATTGATGTATTGGTTGATTGATGTATTGGTTGATTGATGTTTTGGTTGATTGATGGAAGAACTGCGATTTTTTTGGGCTTTACTAGTTTATTGAGCTTTAATCTTGTTGAAATTGCTTTATGGAAATATTTTGAAGTTCATCTGAGATAGTGGACACGGGTGATTCTTGTGGGACCCGACCGGGGAATGATATTTAGACAGATTTCTAATTTCTCAGGTCTGCCCAGCTTGATAAGTTATCAATCGGGGAATCAATCGAAGGCGCAGAAACTCAGAAAGCCGAGTTTGTTGCTGACAGATTTTTTCCTTTGTAGGTGATCCGCCGTCCATTTCCAGTTTCGACCTCGAGGTGGTCAAGCTGACTGCGCAGTGCGTAGCGAAAAACGGTCGCGACTTTCTGGCCGAACTGATGGACAAGGAGTCGAAAAACTTCCAGTTCGACTTCCTCAAACCCGCGCACAGCCTCTTCGACTACTTCACCAAGCTGGTGGAGCAGTACTACAAAGTCCTCCTACCGCAGCCGTCCATCGTGGCGGATCTGCGAAAGGAGTCGCAGGAGTCGCGGAAGATCCTCGATGCGGCGCGCTACCGCGCCGAATGGTACCGCCGCGACCTGCGGGAGAAGGAACGCGAGAATGAGGAGCACGAGAAGGAGCGAGTGGCGTACGCGCAGATCGACTGGCACGACTTCACGGTGGTGGAGACGATCGACTACCAGCAGTGGGAGGAGGGGGAGTTCCCCGCGCCGACCACCCCGGAAGAGGTCGGCGCGCGCAGCTTGTTCTACGAGCGCATGCTGCAGGAGCAACAGCAGAAGCAAAACAAGGCGGCCGCAGCGGCGCCACCTGCTCCCGAGGCGGATGACATCACAGTGGAAATGGAGATTGACGAGGAGGAACCGCGTGCTGTGGAGCCGCGGAGGGAGGACGCCGCACCGGCAGTGTTGCAGCCGCCGTCGTCGATCCCGGCTCCCATTTTGAATCCCGCTATGCCAGGTTCGTGTAAACTTGTTTGATTTACTCTCCTTTTAATGGGACGTCTAACGTGTGATGGGACGTCTGACGTGTGATGGGACGTCTAACGTTTTTAGGTTCAAGCATGATCATTCGCCCGTACAACCCGAAGGCGCGACCGATCAAGGACGCAGCCCCTCAGCCCACCGAGTACGTCATCTCCTCCATCACGGGGGAACGCATTCCCGTGGAGAAGCTCCAGGAGCATCTCAAGTACAACCTCCTGGACCCGGAATTCCTCGAGCAGCGTGATCGCCGGCTGATGGAGAAGACCCATCAGGAGCTGGTCTACGCGCCCGGCTCTTCCATCGGGGACAGCCTGAAGCAGCTGGCTGAGCGTCGTTCCGATATCTTCGGCTCTGGTGCGGAAGAGACCTCCATCGGGCGAAAGATTGGTGACCAGTCTCGCGAGCAGGAGAAGAAGGTGAGAGATCTCTGAGCAGCTCTGCTTCCTGGCTGTAATTGTAACGGGAAGGGCGGCTTTTGATCTGCAGGTGGTCTGGGACGGATTTGGCAGTTCGAGTGATTTCGCACAGCGCGCCGCCGCCAAGACGGTCACTCCGGAAGAGCAGCGGAAACACGACTACGAGCAGGCCAAGTTCCATGGCTTGATTCCCGACCCTGAGAAGGACCGAATCGGCCCACAGACCGGAGGAGCAGCAGCAGCACCGCCGGTGGTGCCGGTGATTGCCCCGCCGCCGGTGCGGCTGCCGGTGTTCGCGCCACCGCCGGTGACGCCGCTGCCGATGATGCGACCGCCTGCCGCACCGATGGGTATGTCGTTCCTCCCGCCACCGCCGCAGCAGTTCATCCCACCGCCGATGATGCCGGTGATGCGACCGCTCGCCCCGCCCGTCTCCATCGCCCCGCCCCTGCCGGAACCGGAGGACGAGGAGGAGGATGAGCCGTCCGCGAAACGGCAGAAGCATGATGACAAGTCAGCCGAGGAAGAGTACTTGCGGACGCACACTGGACCGGTCACCTTCAAGGTAAGGCGGAAGTACAAGTACACCGCCCTTTCTGGGGTCTTTGGGAAAGTGTGAAAAAGAACGTTGCTTCACTGTACCTTGTTTTTTTCTCTTGTCTCCCTTTAAGGTGCAAGTGCCGCATGTGGGAGATAAGCCAGAGTGGAAGCTGAACGGGCAAGTTTTGACGCTGTCATTGAACGCGCGGGACTCGATGACTGTGCTGAAGGGTCGCATC
>LRSR01012798.1:0-17380 GCA_001579985.1 Hypsibius dujardini | reverse complement strand
GTTCGGTCGTCGGATGGCTAATCTGCCATGACGGTCTGTGCAGAAAGTCTAAGGTCAGAAGAACGGGAGGGCAGTTCAGCCTTTTTTGTAGGCCGGAAAGATTTACGGCCAGCCTGGTCTTTTTTTGAAATGATTAGAATTTTTATTTAACATTCTGGCCGTTAAGAAACTACAAATCGTTCTGATATATAATTTTCCAAGGTTAAAAAATGTGTTCCAACATTTTAACCGGAAGATGTACGACTAGTCTTACAAATCACAAAGGGATGGGAATATAGGTTGACGGACTAAAGGACTCACATATAGCGATACGATGTTCAATGTGCAACGGCAAAGCAGAAAAATGGAAAAACTAATTGATATTAAAACAACATACGGTATTGACATACTGACATAATGACGAAGAGGTAAGAGGGTGTTGATATGACATGTCATGCTAGCACCTATCATTTTGTGATGACAGAATGACACAATGCCACAACGACCCGGTCATTTGACAGGGTATGCTAAGCTAGCATATATCATACCGCAATGACACAATGCCACAATGACACGAACATTTGACAAGGTATGTTGGGTTGAGATATATCATACTATAATGACGAAATGAAACAATGACACGAGCATCTGACAGAATATGCTAGGCTAGCATATATCATTCCGTCATGACATAATACGTTAGCGTTGGAAACAACGCGTATTAACGTAACATGCAATATACCATAATGACATCGCTACATATGTGAGGGTTTACTTCTAATGGCATGACATGCTGCGTATCTATCCGCTAGGTTCTTAAATAGGCCTTGTTTCAGAGCCTGAATAGTGAAAAACAAGCGGGACTTGGCAGGATGAATCGTGTTCGGTCAGCAACTTTTGTTAGATTAACATTTAAATAATATTTTTTTCAGTTTCTTTTCTACGCTGTCGCAAAAGAATTTTCATTCTGGGTTTCTTTTATTCTTTTTCTTCTGTGCACTGTTGTGCACGCACAATAAAACAATGTAGCCGACGGCTTTCGGCATGATGTTCCAAATTATTTCAGTATAGTAACTAAGGCTAAGGAACAAAAAAGTTCAAATAGTTCTTAACAGGTTCCGAAATAGTGAAAAATACCGCACATTTGTCGGATTTCAACCCGTAGTACATCGTCTTATAGTGAGTGAAATAAAAAGTTTTATGCTCTTCAAAAACAACTGTAGCCGAAATGTTTGTTGCTGGAACCAATTTTATTTGTGCTAGTAGGAGCGAGAGTGGTTGTGGTGACATCTCTGCTGTAGTGCTTGCATGGTATTATTTATTTTACTCTAAAACCTCCCGTGATCACGTCATCTGTTCTTGTTCACTCTAACTTACTGCCTTTGCAAAAAAAAGCTGTCGTTTTTGGGTTTTTATTACGGCGACTTAATAGTAGATTTGTTGTATCGTACACGGACCGACACAATTGTTCATCCAGAGACAAGTACGGTCTCAGTAATATTGTTGGAAAGGGATGCAAAATGAAACAAAAACTTGCTTAAAAGCATGTTTGCCCGTTAAATCCTGATGTCATCAGCATGGTACTGTCACCTTTTGTTTTTGTATCAACTGAATTAATCGATTTTGTACTGTATGCTCTGTGTACTAACTGAAACGTGAAGAGACTACTGGTTAGTTCTGGGACAAGACATTTTGCGCGTAAGCCATTGTTCTATATACTTACTTATATCTACATACTTAAACTTATACTTATATATAGTGATAACAGGTGTTTTTGCACCCATCCTGCCTGGCTTGTACTTATACTTACTTATACTTATACTTGTGCTTACGTTAATAGTTATAATGATATATCTTGATGCATAGCTTCCACCTGCTCGCGAATTGGTAAGTCACCCTGACTGAAGACCAACTCTGCATGAAATCAATGATTTTGCCCAAGACCGTCATTACAACTTCCAAAAACAAACAAATGTACGGCATGCAAGAACTTTTTCACGGTTTGCTAAGCAATTTAAACAACATCGACCAAAAAAAGCAATATTTGAAAACAAAAACAATTACACACAATTACAGGTTTTGCTGCACTGCAGGCCAAAATTCAAGCCGTAATTGCATGTTTCTCTTGAGACTCTGCATTTCACAAGAAAATCAACCGAAAAGCGTAGAAAGCTTGATGATCTCTGGGCACAGCTGCTGAAATAGCTGTAAAACGATCTAACCAAAAAAAGTTTTCTTTGCGACTTCAATGTTTCCCTTTTTGAGATTGGGAAGGACCTTGCGGGTATTGTCGGGATTATAGGTGGTTTTGCATTCCGGACGCCGATGGTTCTTCAGGTGGAAGATGTCGATGACCTTGTTGATTTCCAGCCAGAGACGATCATAAGGTTTCGGCAAGGGTAGTGGGTTCTTCGCAGCGTGGATAAAGTCCAGGTTGCAGACGTTGTCGTAGATGACGATAATCTTCATCCAGTCAGCAGGGTCTTTTTTTTTCTTTAACGTGCAGAAACAGAACCGACATGATGGTGAGGAAAACTTGAGACGGGGATTCGGTTTTGAAAGCAGAGAATATATTTTTTTCCAATAACTGTAGACTAATGGTATACAGTTAACTTCTTTTAATTGCCTGCTGAAAAATTTGAGAGATGGTTTACGGTCTCCCTACTTGGGGTGTAACCCTCTGGCTTAGTTCCGCTAATTCATCTTTCGTTACTAGTTTATCAGCCAACTTCGCCAAAGTTGAATGACCGTCGCAGTATACGGAGCTGTGCATCGGTTGCAGTAGGCAGAGCTGGGGCAGATTGAGATGCGGGTACCCCTCGATGCTGACCTGAATGAGCCAAAATGAATGCAATGAGTGGAAACCGTTTTTACTGTGTAAAAAAATCACTTGTTCTTGCGTGATGAGAATCGCACACGCAACGGTTGAACAGTTTCCAACTCCCTAAATAAATATTCAGCGAATAGTCTCGAAGAGAACGTCACAACGAAAAAAGGTAAATGCAACCGTTCAGCAACTTTGATTCCCAAATTCCACCTGACGCTATAGTGAATGTTTCCGACTGTGAGTGAACATTCAACAATGCAAATGCCTAGGCGTCGAAAACAATAGAGTAAGCTTCGATATATCTTCGCAAACCTCGCGAAAAAATGCAATTACCAATAGCAAATGCTCACGTGATTGGAAGATCGACCACTAGAAGCGATTACACGTACCTCAATAGTTGCTGCGCAATGAGGTTAGCTCAACCCCTAAATCGCATCAATTATGAAGAAAAACAGACACGTGTAATCTTCACGCTGAGCTGTCGGCGTATGTGGAAAGCCTTTCGCGATATATATTCTCTCGATTTACGGCAAATTCTCATCGAATCCGTTCTGTGAATGGAAGATGGCGCCCAATAGACCCGGTTCTTTGCAATTTACGGCTTCGATCTCATGCCGATAAAACAAGGTCAGAATCCACTTCCGTTGAAAACAGAAAAAGAGATTCCATTATTAAAAAAAGACGAGCAAGATGAAGAGATTTTTGTAGTGGACTCAGGCAGTAAACGAGATTTCGCCTCCCCATCGGCGTAGTTTTTTCAACAAACAGTTATTCATCCTGACCCATTATTGGGATCTCCTCGTAAAATTCATGATCATCAGTCAGCTATTCTGGCAAATCTGCACTCGGGCTTTAGTCCAGTTACCAGTCGTATAGTGCATCAGCCATATTTACTTTACCCCACCCAATAAGGTTGTTACACAACCCAATAACCGAACTAAATTTGTTTTTAATATTTATCGAAGAGCATCAGTCAATATTTCTATCTTTCGATTCGGCTGACCATTGGCATGTCCTTTCATCTTGTGTCCTGCCATGTGTCTGTAGGTGAGGAATGGAGTTCGTTCGTCTTCTTTATTGCAACACATCCCGTCCTCAGCCGGACTTTTGGTGAAATCTTTCTACCGTTCATCCTATAAGAAACGTTTTTTCAGTATATAGTTACTTGTTTCGTTCATTGCGGGCTTGTGATACTAACCGAGGTTTGTATTTACCGTAGATAATAAATGATCCAGAAACGCATGTACCAATGATAAGCAGCTGTTCCATGTAGCAAACATTCGAACAAATTTTTGAACCGCTAAAGGTTATTCAGGTCACAATTTTGGTGATTCTCGATTTCCCAATTGTTCACGGTCAGCAAGGATTGTCGATGGTTAGTTAAAGTATTGTAAGTTAATCTTAGTGTTGAATTGGCAGGTTTGCTTTTGGATGGACAGTCTGGGCAGTGAAAGATGCAAAAAAGTAATTTCTGAATTCTCAGCTTGTTATTATTACAAGCTAACAAGAGGTCGGCACGGGACGGAACACGCCAAACGGCCTGAATGTTTTCACCAAATTGCGGACACACGGACAATTTTAGAGAAACAATTCATCGGCCCATAAGCTCGGACTTTGGCGACGTAAATTTTGGACGTTCCGGTAATGACCTTCCGTGCTACCATTCATTCGAGCGATTGATTGTGAAGGCATCAATAATATATTTGTGTTGCTGAACCAGAACAGCGTTTATTATTAGGACTATAATAGTACAGGCATTTACAGTTATGTTCTCGAAGAAATTGATTCAATAGCTATCCTTTCATCTGTCCATGTTGGCCAATGTCGTCCTTCGCCTTTACATCCGTCCGTTTGTCCGTCCAACCATCCGATCATGTCTCATTTTGTCTGTTCATTCGTTTGCCTGTCTGTCCGCCGATCATATTTCATGTCGCTGACAATAATGCTTTCAAAACTTGCTTTAAAAAACTGTTTGACAAATGAAGTTTATACTTCAAAAGTCTGTCCATTTGAGTTGGGTCGTATTTGAATTTTGAGATTCTCAAGCGTGAGTGTCGATTTCCATTTTTGCTCCTCCTCAAAGCATTTTATCCATTCGTCATCCGTTAATCAGATCGTCTTCCGTTCACCCACCCGTTTCTCGCTTTTACGTCCATCCGTTCCTCCGAAGGTTTATCCACCCTTTGACTTTGGGTTGCGACGTCTTTCCTTTGACTATCTCTATGTCTGGACATCGTTCGTCCGTCCATCTATTATTCGTCCGTCTAAATGCACGACCCTAGTGGATATTTTTGTTGCGAGTGAGATTAGTTATAGTTACGCGGATTCGTTTTGCAAGATTCCCCATTCTCGCTCATCAGGCAAATAAGATTCCTATATGAAAGTATCCCAATTCTACAACCCTTGAAGTTAATTGTATCTTGCTGATAAGAACGATAACGGGGATTTCTATAAAACGAGCGAACGTTACCACTAGCTAGTCTTTACCTAAAAATTTATCCACTTGGTGTGCTACATTGGTATGCGGACGGGCAGATAATTGATAGCCAGACGGAATATGACCAAACAGACGGTCCAACGAACTGACAGAAGGATGACAGGCGGGCGAACGATGAAAGACAGATGATCGACGAAATGAAAGAGCGTTAGCCTGATATAAGAATGTATATAAGTACACGTCAGGCAGGGTGGGTACAGACGCACTAACTATAGCTATAAGTATACCGCCATGTTGAGCCTAGTAGCCCAAAGCATGCATGTGTGACAGAGTTGACCGCTGATTTTCTTATACGTGTTGTTTCATAATTGGCCAAGATTTCTTATAATGATCGGCCCAAGCCCGAATTGAATGCTTATGTAAGAACAAGTAGTGGGCATGTCTTTACCAAACACGAAGCATTCACTTGTAAAAGGAACATGGTTCCCACATGAATCATCGGATATGTCAAAGATAAATAATGCAACCTATGCAATGACAGACAGATCTGTTATGTAATATATGAAATCACAGGCTATACAATATGAGCTCATAGCTGAAGTCAAGGTCAAACGGCACATCGCCTCGTGCCCGTGACAGTACTATTAATTTCCACCATAATATTTTGGAAATGACAAATGCTGTCCTGTGACGAGCGTGTTTTAAATTCAACGTATTCTTATTTAGATGTACCTTCACCTTCACCACCCTATGGATGATTCTTTACTGGATCCGGGCTGGATCTTGACTGTTTCAGCACTGTTAAACCAGGCTGGAATCCAGTCAAAATTGCTACGCGCGCAGACTGGAATGTTCCACTACTTCAATGCTGTATATGACACTAGATGCCTTGGCTGGATTCCAGCCGAGAAACACCCTGTATATTTAAAGGATTCTAGGCTGGACAATTTTCTAATTTTTCCGTAAGCCATCCTGTTTTCCAGCCTGTATTCTACGCTTAAAACAGTTGCGATTCTGACCAATCCTAAACTCGCCGGTTCCGACCAATCCGAAGTGGAAAAACATTTTTATGAAATCACGCCACAAAATTACATTCCGTTTTCAAAAACCAACTAAATATTCCGTTGCAAAAAGCCATAACTTTAAGAAAAAAATTAATAAGACATACTGTAGCTGCCTCACGCCAATTATAGTTTCTTTAAAGGTTTTTTCTTCTTCCGACATTCCTGCAGATACTCCGTCACGATCGTTCGAAATTCCTTGCGGCCCCCGATCGTTGTTTCTTTTAGATTCGTTGTAACTGTTCGCGAGATCTACAAACAAACAAGTATTCCATAAAAATACTGACTAATTAACGAAAGGGTTGGTGCATATAGAGAGCACGTGGCTTACCTTGCAAGGTCTTCAAAAAATCGTCGTCCAAAACTTGCGTAGTCGTAGTCCCCTTGATGTTCTTCACAGACAGGAAACTGGTGAGCAGTTGTTCCAGTGTCAGCAGAAGACGCATTCCTTCACGGACCGCATGAGACACGTGCGGCTTTCCAGCATCCGTAGCCGAAAATGCAAAAGTATTTCTATACCACTATATCTAAAAAACAAAACATCGGTGCACAAGTATCGTACCAGAACAGAATCTTTCTTCTCCACTTTGACATGTTTCGGATCGCGTTCCAAAACGAGCTTCATCTGCATAAAACAACAATTAAAACTGAACCACATCGACCGAGATTGCATTTCTGACATTTTAAACGAACCTGTTGGTTAAAATATTTGAATTCAGACTCCTGCTGCTCGAGTTTCTTCCTAAACACTTTTCATCTGGAAATAACAGAAATGTAGATAAATCTATTGATATGCAGACAGACAGATAAACGGGTAGGCATCAACAGACAGACAGACAGACAAACAGACAGAAAAACAGACAGGCAGAGAGACAGGCAGGCATACAGACAGATGGACAGGCATTATAGTACACAGACAACAAGTTAAAGAGACTACAAAGCCGAAACATTTGAACAGTCATGAACCTCTTCAGAAGGATCATTAGGATTCGGGAGTGATGCTGACGTATACGGAGTGGCTGGATCGTAATGTTGAGTTGGCGGTGATGTGTAGTGGCTCATCAGATATGGATGCTGAATTTGGTTCTCGCCGACAATATAATTATTGGCGTGGGAATCAAATCGCGCGGATGTTGACGGCAAGTAAGAGGGCCCGCTCAAATCCAGGCACGCCGGTGAACCACCTGTTGGACACGCCCAACAAGTCCCCATATCCAATCATGATAGTTCTTTAACTCACGAGTATCATACTAGTTTGTAACTCTGTCCACTCTATTAACCCTATTCTGATGTATATGCCATTTACCTTCATTTTTATAGTTAAAACTTTACTATATAATAATGTGTTTTATTATTTCTACAGTCAGTTCTACTTCTTCTTTCCTTTCTTTCAGTTTATTTCTCTAACGGTCTTTACTATCAGTCTAATAAACTTGTTAACTATCCAACTGACGGTTGGTAGACCTAACACACCTTGAACGAAGCTGCCTGGGAAGCCACCACCGGAACTCTGCGCAGGGAATGGTGTGTACTGCACCAGCATCTGAGTATTGTTTGTTGAGTTAGTAGGAGTTGCATCACTAGGTATAGACTCGGGGCGGGCGGTAGTGGAAGTGGCCGTGTCGACGGGATCTGCCGCCGTTGCTCGTACGGCAGGTTGAGGAATCGGCAGTTCATCAGTCCGGGTGATAGTTTTATCCATCACCGCCTAGAAACGTGACTAAGAATGCGTGTTATTTTGCAAATTAGTCGAACAAAAGTCTTTACAGCTTCAGTATCAGCCAGATAATTCTTGGCCAGCGCCGTGCGAGTCCTTTTGCCAGCTGCGGTGAGGATTTTTTTTCTCCAGTTCCTTAGCGTCACGATCTACCGAACAATACAAGATGAAAATAAGTCCACTCCCGGTTAAAGATACGACAAAGAACGGTGGAGAAAGTTCCAATCTCATTATTACCTTTATCAATTTGGACGACGACACATGGATAGAAGTTCTTGTCAAAAAATCCTACACACAATCCTTTTTCGGCAATCGGGCCGGAATCAGATTTCAGTTTGTCAATAGAGATTGCGGCAACCTTGGGTCGCGCGTCAAGATGCCAAGGAAGAATCGCTGAACCCGCCATAGTGATATGGGAAGACTTAAAGCAATAGAGCAAAAACGTTTTTTACGTAGATTGATTTCAAAATCAACTGACGGTATTTGAGGGGGCAGTGTGCATTGGCTCAGCGTACCGTTTTAGCGAGACAGAGACAGAGCGAAACAGGTCAGGCGTGAGAGCGAGACAGAGGTCAGGCGTTGGAGAGTGTGCGGGGGGGGGTCGGTAAACACCCTGAATCCAGGGATGTAGCTACGCACCACACCTCTTTGCAATACCGCGAATCGTGCTTCCAAATTTTTGGCGCCAAAAATATCAGCGTATCAATAAACACGTATCAGTCTGATGCTGAGTGAGATGGGAGTGATGCTGACGTAAAATAAAACGGAACAACAAACAAGTCACAAAGCACGTTGAAAAACAACAACACACGTGCTACGTGTACCAGGGTGATCCTGGATGTATTCCAGGCTGTATTTGAGCGGCATTACAGCCTGGACAAAAGAGGCCCATTTACAGGCTATATCAAGGGTGTTTCCAGCCTAATTATAGTGTTCGGGCTGGAATCCAGTCTGCGAGTTATCCGTAGGGTGCAGTTACTAGCACTTTGCAATCTTCAGCAATAAATCATGGTTTGGCCAAAGCAAAAGTATGTTCCTTTTTTCTGTGTGTCGTACTTTACGGTTATTGTTGAGGTGTCCTATAACACTCATGATCGATGCTTGTGCGAGTGTAGACTCTTCAAGAATGCAAGTTTTGGGTGACGCCTTTGCTTCTTGGGTGCTTGCAGGCTGCCTTGGTTTCTGGTTCGGCTGAGCACTCGTATGTCCGCGAGTCTGGACCTGTTCTGGCCATGCTGTAGAGTTCCCAAAACAGTACTTTTTCCAATAATCATTTAATAACTTATGTCAGAACGTATTGTAGTGGCACAATTATAACGGTCGGTTTTCACACCCGGACAAATGCACTCGGCCTGTGTGCTGGCTGAGTGCCAACTGGTGACAGGCTTGTGCGACAGGCGGGGGCTAAACCGACAATTATAATTGTGGCACTACAGCACACGCACAATAGTGCCAGGTAAAAGGCGTAAAACAGCAACAATAAAGACAAGCTAACCCTTGACTTTTAAAACAAAAAATATTCCATTCAGCCCACGTGCATGATGATGGATGCTCAGCACAAACAGTGTTTGTACGTAAGTATGGCAAAATGAAATCGCATTTTCAGTAAATAATTTCTTCGTTTTATTTTCTCTAATTTCTCAAACAAACTAAATTAAAAATCTTAATTACATTACCAGGTAATAAAGACTTTAGCGCGTAAGCCATAAAAATAACTAAAATTAGAACTAAAATTAGACCTTAAATTGGAATTTAAAACTAACTTGGAACTAAAATTTGAACTAAAATTTTAGTTCAAATTCTAATTGGGTAGCAATACCAATCGTAAGCTCAAAATCCGTTTAGTTGATGCAGAGAACTAATTAATTATCAAAATATCGTTATTGCAGTCTTTGCTCGTACTATTACTGTACATAGCAAGTAAAGTTGTAGCAAGATTCTAGATTCTAATGCAACACTCCAATTCCAAGTTAATATTCATTTTCTTATTCCATTTCCATTTTCATACTCTAATTCCAAATTCCACCCGGGCTGTCAATCCCATGCACCGGTACTCGTACTACTGTTTTACAATTTTTAATCAACCCGGGACATTGAAAGGCTAATTGTTTGTCTTCAAATCTCCCACAAAAAAAATTGACATCACCCTCCACTATACACGTAGCTTAGAGTACATTGTGGTACGAGTACTAGGACACTCCAGCCATGTGGGCGTAGACGTCGATGGCCGATCTCTTAACCCCGTTCAACGGTCCACAAATGAACGTTCCCTCGCTGTTAGGTGAAGTGGAGAAAAGGAAATCGTACACCAAACTGCAGAACCGCTTTTTGTTGATTGTGCCTTTCGCTTTGTCCGCTGCCTGAAAATATAAAAAATATAAGCAAATTAAAAATTAAGCAAATAGGCACTTGTATTAAAAGACAGTAAAATAAAGATATAACAAGTACGCTTTAACATTAAATAAAAAGGAAATAGTAAATAGAAAACAGAAATAATTAAAAATAAGTTGAACAAAAATAATAGCAGTTAATTAAGAAATAGACACAGAAAGAAAAGTAAATTTCTTTTCAAACGGAAATTATGTAGCGGTGCATTATTTAATAAGAGTGAATTCACTCACAGATAAAAGGGATTCAAAGCATTGTGTGGCCATTTTGAGGTCCATATTTCGGCCACACAGATACAGGCGATACTCATTGATGTCGACCTGTCCGTCACCTACAAACGAGCAACGGTACATCAGCTATAACATCTTATATGTTTGTTGCGGCTGGGTGCAAAATAAATCAGCTTACGATTAGAATCGTAGTCGTTAAAGTGGTGTTCAATGAGTTCACGCAAGTGCTCAGGTAGGTCTTCATATGAGCGAACTTGAGAGCGAAGACTGTTGATATAGGCGTACCACTCGTGAAAAGTGATCACGCCGTCCTGCGGAATTATTCATAAAATGATTTTGTTTGCACTGCAGGTGAGAAATAGTCGTGGTCAGCAATGGTTGATCGATGCTTCGCCGCACCTGATTTGTGTCAGCTTCTTGCGCCAGCGCTGCCCAAATCTTCTGAAACGAATGGACGTAGGTGTCGTAGATGTCTTTGAAATAGCCTCCTTTGCAGAAAAACACAGCATGTTTCTGCAGCAAAAGGACCAAAACAGTTAATTAAAAACTCATGATGAAATACTGATAGACAGACAAACAGACAGAGAGACAGATAGACGTGCACGCAAATTGTGTGGAGGCAAGCAGATCGACCACACGGACAGACAGACATGTGCTTACAAGAGCAAGGCGGATGAAGTCGTCCTCGTTCGTGTAGCCATCTCCATCAGCATCTGAAATTGCAGAGATCATTCGTGAGTATTCCATTCGTGATCCAGCTCGAAGTCCCTGGCGAAATTTGAGTAGAACCAGCACAATGGCTTAATCCAAGCTTGGACAATTGTCCCACTCACCTAGGACGTTCTTATAGAACCAAAGGGATTTGTATCGAGAATAATCCGCCATTAGACCATGTGATTCATTGGATGCCGTTCCTGTTGTCCTATTTCTTACAGCGCCACTCATTTCTCTTTCACGACAACAGGGATATAGCGTAATTCAGAATAGAATACACGCTTTAAAACATTGATCGCAGCTGCGGTGATGCAAGGTTGTAGAAAGTCCAAATACGGATGGTGTTTTTGTGCTTTGCGATTTCCAGTCAGACTGAATGTCGGGTCCGTATAGTAACAGTTTATAACAAATTTGCTGAGCTTGAAATTTATTCCGCCTCTTTCCGGTATCACCATGCGAAAAAAAGAAATTGGAAACTCATGTGAAAACCGGTTTTCGCTTTGCTCGATTCAGTACACCGCCTGATCACAAACCGCTGTTGTTGCATATCACAACCCACAGAGGGCGCACCGGCTTTAAAGTCGGCTTTGTTGGTCTCGTATAAGTTCGAGCATTAAGAAAGTAACAAAGGCAAATAAAACAATTGGCATACTGGAGATCGAGCCGTCCACCGGTTTCTCGATTGGTTGCCTTCTACTAGCCTACCAATCGTCTCTATCCTTTGCACCCAACCGAATGCCAGTGCGACAGTCCCTCTGATCGACCATCCTTAGTTACAGCTCCTTCCGCTATCCGTTCGTCAGTTGGCCGTTTATCCATCTGTTCGACCGTTTTTGAGTCAATATGCCCGTACCTGTGTGCCGGTTGTTCATGATGTGCTTGGAAGCGGGCATATAGACGGAGAAACGGTCGGACGGAGGTAAGATTTGATCGGCGCACACATGAGTGGGCAGGCGGACTAAAAGGCCGATGGACTGACGGATGTGCGGATAGAAGGACGCAGTGGGATAGACAGCTCAATGAATGAACAGATAAATGTAGGATTAATGGACGGACGGACGGGTGGACAGACAGGTGAATGGATGTATGGACGGACGGATGGACGGACTGGTGAATGCAAGTATGAACGGGCGGACAAAATGACGAACGGATGCGTAGATGGATGGACGAACGGATGGCCGAACAAACGAGTCAAAAAAGAAAAGACGAAGAACGGACCAGCCGATGCATGGGCGTCGCGTCAGCATAACTCCTATTGGGAACTTTTAAGCAATTATATTTATTCTTTTTGTCAGTTCAAACACAATTCTCTATAAATATTAGGAGGTAAAATGCATAATTATTTCACAGGAAGCTCCGTTAAAGAAAGTTAAACTTATTTTAGGCTTTCAATATGCATCAAAGCTGTCTGACTCCTCAAAGGATTACAGTGTGTCTTCCGGCAAATACGAATCTACTGCAGGTAGTTGTGCACTTTGGTGTATTGCGCGCCGACTCTCGCACCGCATTCCACGTTCCCGTCCATTACTAAGCCCGACATCGTCAAACAGACATTGGGCAGCGGTCAAGATAGTATGTGCACCGATGATGGTTCCGCCGCAAAAGTATTGAAAAGCACTACCTTTTGTTAGAATGCTCGCCTGAAAGGAAGTACAAAAGGTCTAAGTGTCCTCACCTTCTCACAAATTAACCACATTAAAAGGGCATGGACCATTCTGGTACATAAAAGGTAACGACTCGTTTAGGATCCTTACAAGTCTGTCTGGAGAAGTCCATCGGCTTGGACGAGACTGTATAGCTCACCCTCAGAAAACTGAAAAATGGCTAAATAAATAAATATATAAATACATATTACACAGGAAGGAAGCACTGGGATGGGCCCCGATGCGGAACCCTCGGACGATCAATCAATCAATCCATCGATCAATCAAGCTAGCAAGCGACCAAGTTGTTGCTGCCGTTGAGGGCTATCAAGCATTTAATCAATCAAACAATCAATCAAGAAATTAGCCGCAAAACAACTTGCAGCCGGTCATCCCGAAATTCTAACGGACAATATTTCATTCTCCCAAAACAAACTCCATCGTCTTAATCCGTGGTAAGGTAGATACTCTGTCAGTGCACATCTCATTAGAGTTTGGAGAGACCGACCCAAACTTCCCAGTGAGCCTTGAGCAACAAGGAAACGGTCAAACGCATGCCAATCAATCAAGCAAGCACTTGATCGACCACACATCCAAATCTCTTGAAAATCGATCAATATCAACAAACGACCGTACCTTAACGGTCCAAGTTAGGAAAGACGCCAAATGCAGCCCAGTGATGAAGCAAACAGCGATTAGAGACTGGATCCAATCCAGCCAATATCACCCTGGAAAGCATCCTGTACAGAGAACACCGAACAGCCAAGAGTCGTACGGAAGATCTTATTTTGTCACCGACAAGACGAACAAAAGTCCGCTGGAAATACTTTACTGGAATTGGAACTTTGAAGTGGACTCCATTTCCACAGACAGTTCCTTTCTTCCACTAACATTGTAATTCCACTTCTACAAACGTGTGACATTCTGGAATTGGAATGGACATTGGAATTGGAACTGTAAATGTGGAGCGCGATACAAACTTCTTTTTAGCGGATTTTTCAGTTTTATTTTTTCAGTTTCACTCTCTATCCAAGGTCAAATAATTTGATCAGCCAGCAATTTCCATTTCACCTGAAGCTGCCATGGCTTACCAGCTCTACCGAACCACCACCTTGGGCAGCACGTTACAGGTTAGGAAATTTCATCCTTTGAGCCATGCCTTGATTGTTTGATTAGCATTCACCGCCAGTGATGCTCCGTTGCGTAGCCTTGATTGATTGATTAGCTACCTCGCTGCAACGTCTTTGTTTTTCCTTCCAGGAAAGCCTCGACGAAATGATTCAGGTTTGGTTTTCCCTACACCCATTGGACTTTTTAGACTCTTCGAGGATTGGCAATGATATTATTTGGTGATGTTTTGTGTGTAGAACAATCAGATCCCTCCGGCATTGGCCCTGAAAATCCTCCAGCAGTTCGACAAAGTGATCAACAACGCGCTCGAGTCGCGCGTCAAAAGTCGACTCAATTTCAAGGTAACTTTGTCCCTTTACTTTTTTCTGACTGATTGCGAATTTTTTTCTAAATAATGCACTGTTTTTTTAATAAATTGCAGGCGGGAAAGTTGGAGACGTATCGGTACTGCGATAACGTGTGGACGTTCATCCTCCGAGACGTTGAATTTAAGGACTCCCAGGGTCACGGTCACAGCGAACCCGTCAAGGTCGACAAGGTCAAAATTGTAGCCTGTGATGGAAAAAGTGAGTGTAAGGAGTGGAGTTAACGTTATCTAACACTCAGGGTTTGTGGATTATTTGCTCGAGCGTGTCTTTTAGCATACCTTTGTTGCCTTGATTGTTGATGGTGGTGTTGTTTAAATCTATTTAAAATATCTTTTAAAATGCCCAAAAACAGGTATTTTATTTTAAATCAAGTAGTTTTAATTTAATTTAAAATCAGTTTTGGCTGATTATTTAGTTTAATAAAACGTTGTGGCTGTAATAAGCATTAAAGTTCATTTTTCAATTTAAATTTGTTGACATTCTGCAACAAAATAATGGTTGATTGATGAATTAAGGGAATGTTACCAGTATCATCAATCAATCATTCAATCGTGCCCCTACACTTGCAGCATCGGTTGTCCAATCGCTAGACACTCATTCAGACACTGATTCATTGATTAAATTGAATAAGCTGGAACCGTCTCATATTATCCAACACATTTTTTGAATCGTTACGGTTAAAACATCGCGGAAAGTGAGTAAAACACGCGAAAAAAAAACAGTTTTGCATTTAACAACTTTTATGTCATGTTTTCCTAAACTGAAGATATATTATTCAATTTGACTCTCTTCAATTTCAGAGATTTCAGATTAGTTTTTAATTTAATTTAAATTAAGTTTGGACTCAGTTTTTAATTCTGATTTGAAATCATCAGATTTCATTTCAATTGAGCCATATTATAAATTGTACAGTATAATAAAATTGTACATTAAAACTAATTCGCTGTTAATCCGGCTAGTTTTTTATTATTTTCTGATATCTTATTCTTTGTGTTAGTGGTCCCCTTTTTCTCCTAGGCGCGGCGGCGGCAAAAGATTCCGACAAATAAACCTTAACACAGGGAATGGGCATCTCCTTCGTGCTCGCCTTGGACAAAACATTTCTCCTCCCTTTGGTTGGAAGTTTCCTTCGATTCTCATGTCTTTTTACTTCCCTGCCACTCATACGGGATTTTTGTGCGTTTTGATCTTTCACATACTGAACGCGATCTACTCTACGTTTGCGATGCTGCCCTTGATGTTTCTTAAATGGCAGTTTGGTTTTGAGTCTTCTCGCTGGAGAGGAATGCATCCATTTCTTTTTAAATAGAACAACCGGATGTTCAAGGAATCAAAAACTTTTGTGAAGAAATCTTATCGTACGCTTTATTGGCGGCAACACTTAAATACTAGAGTAAAAACGTTGTTTATCAATTAATTACTTAGTCTTATACTGTACCACATTATATTTAGCCACTGAAAAACAACTAAGAATAAAATGTAATACAACTGGCTAATAATAAGGTTTAAATAATCTAAATCAATTACCAAGTTTCAGTATTTTTAGTCGCTTGGAAACATAATTTTCAATTTTAACCACAGATAATTAATTAGCATAATCATTTAAATAATTTCGATTGGGATTTGTAGGGAGTGTAAGTTGTGAGTGAAACTAAAATGCCCCATTCAATGAGGCAGCCAACCAATTTCTCTTTATTTAACCCAAATCTCCCTCCATACTCATAAAACCGCGTGTAAAAGAGGTGGAGAGGGGAAAGAAAAAGAAGTTGTCAAACGAAGTGAGTTTATTTGCCTTCGATGGAGACCTCAACCTCAACCCCGGGTTCAATAGAAATGGAAGTGATCTGCTTGACGGTCTCCGGAACCGAGAATAAATCAATCACCCGCTTGTGGATGCGCATTTGGAAGCGGTCCCATGTCTTAGAGCCCTCTCCGCAGGGTGTCTTGCGGGTGGTGATGCGGAGCACCTTTGTGGGAATCCGTACTGGGCCTGGCAAGAAAATGGGAGCAAATTCATTAGAAAGAATGTACAACCGTAAATAATTAAATGATCGAGACTATTTGATACTGCTTCAATTCCAAAAATGAACTAACTTTAATTTAAATTAGGTTTGTAAACTTAAATTTAAGCAACTAACGAGTCCTTGGACAAATATTTAGGACATTTATGTCCCAATCAATCAATTCATCAATCAACTCGGGAGTCGTAAATCCAACTTCGGACACAACTAAGAATATTACGTTACTCTATAGAACTTTTGCAAACCAAAAGGGGATGAATAACAGCTCCGAAACGTCGAGAGTGAGACTGAGTACGAAAACTTAATTTTACATTTTTTACTAATCAATCAATCAATCGACTAACCAAAACCAATGCAAAAATGACAGACTTTAAACCAATCTAGAAACGGGCCCTTATTTGCAGGTTTATATCGTAAAAGGGGAGGAAAGGTATCAACTGATCGTCAAATATCAAGTCAAAGACAAGCCCTTCAGGAAATATGCAAATAATGGGATTTAACTTTTCGGTCAATCAAGCAATCAATGTACGAAAACAACTTCCCAGTCATCTTATCTGCTTTTCGGTTCAAAACACTCACCTTTCGTCTTGACCTTCTTCTCCTTAGACTTTTGCACGAATTCCGCACATACTAAACCACAAGAACAAGCTTTAGTGAAGCTCGTTATGCAAATAAACAGACCAAATCGCACCTTTCTCAAGCGATGCGACGTTGGTACTGGTCAGTGTGATGCGGATCTTCCGGGTGTCCCCGCCGTGCACGGCCTCCTCCTTTCCCTCCTTCAGCTCCTCTTGGGGATGCTGGGAAGTCTATCAAAATACAGCGAACCGCAATGAGCCAAGCCAACACAGTGCAAACCGCCGT
>LRSR01012795.1:0-32599 GCA_001579985.1 Hypsibius dujardini | reverse complement strand
GCAGCGTTTGTCCACAAAAACCCTCTTATTAAGAGGACTTCAATTCATCAGAAATTTAGTCCGACTTAGACGACTGACCCGGCTACTACTTATGATCAGTATTATTTTATGTGTAGTATATGGATCTTGGTATATTATTAATGGTATTCGAATCAGATCAGACAGATTTGTTGAAAGATGTATGGCTCTGTTTGATTCCGGAACCGCAGAATGGAACACTATGGATGCGACAACCATCTGGAGGCCAAATGCTGGCTGCAGCATCCGCTATCGTTCTCACAAGTATGTGCGAAGACGAAATTATAGTTTACACTTTATCTTCTCTATTTTAATCCTTAATATCTTTGATACGTTTGGGTCCGCAGTGTTAGGCATACCGACGTTTTATTCCCCGATATTCTGTTTTCCAGACATTGTGTCCCCTTTGCGTGTCCGATCTCACTCTGTCCATAGATATCCTGGCCGTGGACATTCTGTCCTTACAGACTTTATGGCCAGGTAGAGACATTCTGACTGTGGACGTACTGTTGCCAAATGCTTTCCGGCCAGATAGACAGACTGTTCGCAGACATTCTGGTTGTGGATTTACTGCCAGACTATAGACAGACTGTATTGTTAGTACGGGGGCTATGCCCCTTTTAAAAGCTTTAACAACGATTCAAGTTCTACATACAATGTAACATACTATTTTCTTAACTCACTATAGCATTCACTCTAACAATGAAAGTCAATTTAAAAAATATTTTTTAAGAAAGCGCGATGTTTAGTAATTTTTTTTTACAATTGCAAATACGTAGTTCACTGAATAAATAAATAAAACTGTTTTAACTGAGTGATAGAAATGGAATATAAAGTCCGCAGTACATATTAATATGCCCAGCTGAAGTGAAATAGTAACTGGTGAAACAAAATGTCATTGAGAACACTACGTCTGGTGAACGAGACATTATGTTAGAAAGACACAGTGTCTAACGGAAGGCATACAATATCCGAAAGACGCAATGTCCTGAGGACTCAACGTCCAACGGACATAATTTTGCGGACACAATGTCGGGTACAAAATGTCATAGAAACACAATGTTTGCTCACCGTGTTTCGCTTCTGTTTTCCCTATTGTGCCTTCATTATTTCATTGATTCCCTTTCAATGAATGAATCTCTCGTCGCCCAATTTTTTGAGGTTTTTATCATTTTATTCTTTAGCCATTTATTGCTAAACTGTTTGCTGTAGTCTTGTAATTGTCTTGGTCATAGCACAAATACGAAAGATTTATTTCTAGTCTACATGTTTTGCTAATTAACTGTTAATTTACATTGCGCTTCCACAAAGGAACCGTGTGTAACAAGTTCGCTACTATTAGGTTTTAGGGAATATTTTACAGTTGTTTTCTGATTGGTTTTCAGTGAATCAATAGAATGCTTACAAGAATTATTAGTAGTCACTGCGAACGCTCCATATATCATCTTCATTGGGGATTCGCGATTACGTCAGCTACGAGATGGCCTAATACTGGAGCTCACCGGTAATGATTATGACTTTCAAGCCAACAGGGAAGCCATAGTTGATCCACTTTTTTACAAAAAACACGCTGCCAGCGGAAAGTACTACCCGTCGGCCGGAGTCCATGTATGGTTCGAATGGTTCTCTCACATGGATGACGGTTTCGGCCCCTTGACGAATCATCTCAAAAAGTTAATCTTGTCGGATTTCAAGCCAAGTCTCTTGGTCATGGGGATTGGTGTCTGGCTGATGCGAGACTGCCATCGCACAGGAGTATCCCTGGATGCTTGTGCGCAAAGATACTCAAAGTGAGAAATTGGAAGAACCATTTTAGCGTGCATGTATTACCTAATGGCTGTCAATGTTCTTGGCAGAGAATTTGAAAAACTCTATCCTGTGCTCGTGGAACTTTCAGCAACTACAAAAATGATCTGGCTGCCGCAATGCGCAGTGCATGAGAAGAAATTCGAACACGTAGATAACATTAACGTCGGCTTCACGAACAAGAACATGTAATTGTTTAATGATGCAATAAGAAAAGTTCTCTCGTCGAAGAATGCGGGCGAATTACCACCAATTACGTTTTGGGAATCAGCATGGGACGTAAGCGTTCAAATTAATGATGGACTTGATGGTCTCCAATTCGGTCTTACAACTAAACACCACCTCACGCAGATTTTGATTAACTGGATGTGTAGTTTGCTTTCTCCAAATTTCAAACAGAATTATATTTCAAAGGCATTTAGTTTGGGTGCCGAGTATTGTTGTGAATAGTAATACCTCACTCGAGTAATGCCAGTACTCGATTTATTAAGCAAACCACGTTTTTTTTGTATGTCTTTAACAAAGTTGTAGCTTAGGCTGGTCTGAGATTATTGTAGTTATTTTTTTTAAAACGTGTGATTGTACTGTTGTTCAACTGTATTTGATTATCGATGCAATTTACTATTCATTTATACTATTCATTCATTTTACTACTATTTACATATTACTAGCTAACATCAGACCTTAAAAGATACAAAATTATTCAGGCTTGTATGCTAGTTTGCTTTACCAAGCCAATAATCTCAATTTAGAAGGCCGACTGAAAGACTTTCGCAAGAACCTCTGAATAGATCACGCTAGATTGTGCCATAGATAAGCATTTGGACTACTGGCAAGTTTTAGCAAAAGGGTTTTGAAATACCACAACGTCCCAAATATGCATGGAATAATGGAATAAACTTCTTAGCCTACATGATTAAGGCCCGTGGCCGCCCCAAGCTGTTCTTACAGCAGTGGAATAATAAATAAATGGCATGGGCTACATGTTAAGGCGGCCTGTGAACATACACACACTTAATATGACCTTGGAATAATGAAATAAACCCATACGCTATATAGTAGGACTACCTGTTGGTATACACACACCCGGTATGCCAGTGGAATAATGGGATAAAATTCAGGCTACATCGTAAAGCTGAGTGCGGTCGCACAGGCAATAATCAATGATAGTTGTATGTGAAATAGTCCTTATCAATTTCACCTTAACCCGATCCGAAAGCGCCCTTAGGTCCCCTAGGCCAGTGGAAACTCTTTTCTGAATTGAACCCATTTTATTAATTTTTGCGCTTTACGTCTGACATGCTTCACTGTACAGTAGATCCTTCACTTGTGCAGACTAAGACGCATTTAAATATCTTTATAATAAATTCTATATGGCGCGAATTTTATGAAAACCGACCAGTTACACTTTTTTTACAAAAATTAGTTTGCACTAGTTTTTGACAGAGAGGTGAATAGAAAAAATCCTGAGTGTTTGGTTAGACAATTAGAACCGGAAGCAACAAAGTAACGGGATGATACCAAGCACTAGACCCAAACGTATTTTCGAGAAATCAGAATTTAAAGATTTCAGGCTTTAGATGTCGATAATTTTGCCCCCGCTGATCCAAAGATAAAAACTTTTTCATTACTGTACTACCACGTTAGCTTCGCGCACTGCAAGAGCATTACTTCGTTATCCTAGCCCGTAGTGTACGTAAGCTCATGCGCGGATACATAGGTCTAAGTTTACGGTGGGTTTACTTCTACTGCGCGAAGCTAACGCCGCAGTACAGTACAACAATAAACACTGTTATAAACAAAAATCTTGATTTTTCACTTAATCGGTACAGTACATGTAAATTAAATAATCTGGACCAGTTTCCAGTCACAGAGCGTTGCAATGCGCAATGCACTGCGCAAATGTGCTAGAAAATAGTGCCTTCTGCGCCAACTCAGTTCCAGAAAAACCGTTAGACATTTTTCATTTTTCTAAACGCTAAACAGTAAAGGAATGTTTTCATCTAATTATCAGCTGACTAACTCGTTTTCAATTTTTTTTATCGAACGGTTACACTCAGTCTTTGAACAAATGGAAAAAATTGTAACTGGCTGGTTTTTATACCAGTACCACTGGTTGAAGGGCCTGGACTACCTGGCAGCAGTATGCGGTTAGAAAAAGCGTACTTGAAGCATAGAAGACCACAAATACGGTCGAATGTCATAAACGCCAACGACGATTATCACAGAAACGGCGTTTGAACTCCCCCAAAGAACCTGAGACAATTACTTTGCTCGGCATAAAATAGAACAATCGATTCGGATTACTTTAGCAAGTAAACAAAAACTCGTGAAATATAAACCAAAGACATTTTTGCAATTAATTAACATCAGCGAAGAATTTACATTAGTTCAGGGGTCAAGATGTTTATTTCCCCAAGTGAAACAAAGGGACCTGCTTGGGATTCAACACCAAAATTTGTTAACAGGCACTAAAATCGATGAAACCCTGACAACTACTTCACGAAACTACTGTATCAACAATATGTTTTGTTGAACCAGGCGGAGAATTTTTCGAAGGGGAAAAGAAGGTCATGGAATTTCCCGAAACAATATTCAGCGTCGATTGCATTAGCTTTTTCATTTTCCAGCACATTCCTGTTTTTTTTTCTGCTTGAACCTTTCACTCCTCTATTTCATAAGGTTAAAATGAATTTTTTCCCATAGACTATGTTATATTATCCATGTCCGCTAACTTCAAAAACCCGGCTCTCAGTAAAATGTATTGAAAACTTTTCTCGTACTCCAAAAGGCGTCTCCAGCATTTCATAATAAAGTGAAAGAAGTTTAAATTTTGAAATAAATTAAAAAACATAACGTATATAAAACTGAAAACCAAATAGACAAACAAACACGATTAACAGATCAAGAGAGAGAAAGATTAAATACCGTACCACAGACAGAAAACTAAGAAAAAACAACCAATTTAAAACCTAGGGGCTAAAGACCAGCCCTAAAAACCGAAGTATACAAACAAACGCGAGAACCGGAATCCAAGACCCAGCTATACCAAGGATTAGGTACAAAAACCAGATTCCAAGATCATGATAGGATATGCACCAGAGACGTAGACGCCTAAAAATAAAATGGCGACTCATACGTCTGACTCATACGGATCGGATTACGTTGCAAAAGTCACCGGGCGCACCATATCTAACGACCTTAGAGACAAATTACGGTCTTAGTTAGTAGAGAGTCAACCCGGGAGCTGCTACATGGCCCATGGAGTGAACGGCCTGGTTTGTGTGGTGGTCTGTCAGTTCGGGTGGTGGATGTATAACGATGTGACGTACGGTTCGTCCAAGTTGCGGACAGTGTTGCGTGGTCTCATAGTGTAGTGACGGTCAGACCAGGTGGTAGACGGTTCGATCGGATGGTTGACGGTTTGTCCGTACGGTGGGTGGCTTGTGTGGATGGGTTACGTTTTTTTCGGACATTAAACGGCTTATCCGGGACGTGAACAATTTTTTCAGACGGTGAACGGCATATCTGGACGGTGAATGGTTTATTCGGGCGTTGAACGGTCCCTCCAGACAGCTTGGGGTCTGCCGAGCCGGGTGGATAGCTTATGCAGACGATTAGCGGTCTCATCAAACGGTGGACAGCCTATCAGGATAGTGAACAGTTTCTCCTGACGGAAAATCCGGACTATGAACGGTCTCTCTGGACAATGTATGTTCTCTCCCGACAGTTGACACGGATGGTGGACGGCTTATACGAGTAGGCGGAATATTCCAAGCGGTAAGTGATCTTCCCGAACGGTCGACATCTTCCATATTAGCCGTCTAGTGTCCAGAGTCACAGCTCACCGTCAGAATGAACTTTTTTTCTCGCAGAGTGACCGTTCGCCATTCAAAAAAACCTCGCACCGGCAGAAGAAGCTGAAGTAGGTCACCCTCTACTTTCCTAATTGGGCGCTCGCCCGCCATCCGAGGAGACCGTTTATTGTCTAGTGAGATTTTCCACCGCCTGGTCAGATGGTCTATTGTCCGGAAAAACTGTCCACTGTCCGGCATGACCGTTCACCATCCTGATAAGCCGTCCACCGTTCGGAGTAACCGTACCCTGCCAAAAAGGCGGTTCAACATCTGGATAAGCCGTTCATCGTCCTGACTTACAGTTCGGTGTCCACTGTCCGGATAAGTAGTCTGCCGTTTGGAAAGACCGTTAGCCGCCGAGATAAGCCACCCGGCATCCAAATAGACCGTTTACCGTCCTGTGTAATCGTCTGACCATCCATTGAACCATGAAACCATGTACCAGCCAGAAAGGCTCTCCGTCACGAGGGCAAATCAACTACCATCCAGACCGATCGTTCACTGCACGGATTGCCCATTCATCATCCGGATAGACCGAAAACTACATGGACTAATTGTCATGGAGTTAATTTTATTATTTCATTGCTGCAGGCACAGTTTGTGGGTGGCCAATGACCTTAACCATGTAGTCTAAGAGTTTTATTTCATTTTTCCTGATGTCGGGACAGTCTTGTGAGTGGCCAGGGACCTTAACGATGTACTCACTCAGGCGTTTATCCCATTATTCCATATCTGTTGAAAATAAGTGTGGGTACCCATATTACTGTTGTAACGTTATTCTTGCGTTAAAACTAGCCGCTGGAATTGTATGTAGGCTTGTGCTAGACCTAGCAAAATGTCAGAATTTGGGCTGTCGCGCCACTTTTCATGCAAATGCCGTGTTGTATCAGTGCATATTTTGTTACATACCGTACATTAGGCAGCCTTCAAAGCAAAACAAGGCATTGCAAAAGAGGCAGATGGCACTGACATCTAACACGAGTCTTGCCAACTTTTCAATGTTTGTGCATTCCACTCAGATCTCCGATGCAGCATTTAAACATTTCAAATTACGTCAATGCGCACAGCGAGAATCTGCCGTCTCAAGTTCAAAGAAATTATGTTTGATATGTAGAAATGTGTTGAAAGTGAATATTATTTAATTGCACAAGGATGATCCGAGATTTTGGTATTACTGACCAGAATTCTCCAATTTAATATTTTAGATAAAGCGAACACTCTTTGATCAAGTTCTTTTGGTAGATTGAAATCGGTTTAATTTTTTCTTCGAGGGCCTGATTCTCCCGGCAAACACATCGTGCTCTGCATCATGGCCTGTCGTTATACTGTAAAACAAACGAATTCTTTGGTCGGAAATTAGAAGGAATAGGATTGAGCTGCTGTTCATTCGCAACAGTGTGCTTTGGTTGCATTTGTTAATGTCATTGATTTCCGGCGAATTGGTTGGCACATATAGTCTATTAACATCTGTGAAAGATGAAATTTTGTTTCATGTCCAAGATGCAGGCCGTCAATTCCGTCACTGATGCGCACACTTGCTTCCCAGGCAGACTCCCAAAATATCACTTTCGATTCTCCACTGCGTTTCGCGTCCATAAGAACTTGTCTGACTACGTCATTGTACAAATGCATATTCCTGTTAGTGAAGCCGAGATCCTTGTTGTTATATGACAGAACTTTTTCGCTAATGGCACATTGGGGAGTCCATATGACATCAGTTGTCGTGGCCATCTCCTCTAGTAAGGGATGTATTGCCTTAAACTGTCTACAAATAATACAACAGCTGCCCGTTAACATAAAGCAACCTTGATATAATTAAATTAACTCACTCTTTATAGTTTTGTACACAAGCGTCCTGGTTTTTATTATTGACTTGACAATCCTTGATGCTCCAAACCCCAGCTCCAATAACCAGCATATTTGGTCTGAATTGTAACTTCGACACATTTTTCAGGAAACTGGACATTGGTCCAAATCCGTTGTCGAGATAAGGTTGCCATTCAAATTTAATTTGTATGCCGGAGGATTTGTAGATGTTTTCGTCAGCTCCCAACTGGGAGTAGCTTGTTGAATTTAAAACGGATTGCCGGCCTGCACGTACATCGTAATCGTGACCAGTAAGAGTTAGGATGAGTCCGTCACGCAATTGCTGGATGCGGGAATCTCCAACGAATAACAGAAATGGCACTTTTGATGTTTTATCCGTCAAATCATTCATGCATTGTTTGGCCTCACTGAAAAACACTACACGTCACTAATTTACGGCAGATTATCTTTCTTTAGATCTTTGACGCCTATTCATTTTAAATATAAGAATTGCAAGTAGAAAACACTCCGCTACTGTATGCGGCAGTGCTTAGATAAAAATTATACAAGCACCAGCGGGTTTCTGAAATGGTTGGAATATTCAGTTGTTGGCTCAACGGCGTTTTTACCAAATTTGAAGATAGCAACTAATCAATCTAGAAAAAACAGACCCGTCACACTAGACTTACATGCAGCTCTTCAGTCTCTCATGACTGGCCGACTGACAGAATGACTGGCAAACCGACAGACAAACGGCAGGCAGGCAGAGAAACAAATAGATAAACAAATAGGTATTCCCACCGGCAAACAGAGTCAGATAGACGGATAGACAAAAAAGAATCCTATCAACCTGCTAATACGGACCACACACTACTGTAATGTTGCGACCAATTAGTGCTGCTTTTTAGACCCATCCGTATATTATGTATGTTAAAACTGTGTTTTACTGCAGTCATAATGTACGATGGATCTAAAAGCAGCACCAATTGGTCGCGACAGTACAGTACTGAGATTAGAACAATCCACCACCATTGTTGATTATCAAGCGATTTCATTTAGTTGGTTCAGCCATTGATTTAATTCAGTTCAATGTATTGAACAATAACTTGTCGGTAATGTTAATCGGGCGGGACAACTCCATAGATAGGTTAGCCCGCCTATGATGGAATGAGTCAACGTTTTGCAGTTTTGCACCCTGTTTGTTATGTGCTACATTTGACCTAGCCGTCAAAATTCTAAAATGTCTACTAGTGAAGAAATGATTCTCTAATGTCACGTAAAATGCTGGCGTACTTTATGGAACGGTATTGGAGTGAACAACCATTTGGTTCCCAAATGGCCGTTGCGTCTTTCAGATTCCACTTCAAGGATCCCGTTTGAAATAGCTTTGCGCAGGTGTTTCCCATGGAATTCATTTGAAACAAATTTGGATGTACGTGCATAACTCCAATCAGGAGTGATATTGTTAAAATAATGATAACACGCCAGGATGTTCTGACTCGTTGGAAACTCTTGAATAATTCAGTTGGCGTTAGCATACTAATGTTGCCTGTTCCAGTTGTAAAAATCCAAGTTTTTTGTCGTTAGAAGCCCGAATAGCCAGACCAGTCGTACTCTGCCAATGGACAGGCAAGCTGCGGCTATCGCGGAGTGCTAATACACAGTCAATCAGCGATACATAATCTTTGATGTAGTAGTGGACAGACTGGATGGCGACCCTAAATATACATTATACATACATAGGGAATAAATAGGTCCTCCCATTTTTTATGTATGCTGCCGTCCAGTATAGCAAAATAATGGATACACTTTATTCTACATCGGTTATATTGCGTAATGGTGTTGTATAAGTACGACAATTTCCATCGCACATGAATTTTCAAAGGCGGTAAATAATATCGACTAACCCATGTTCTGCCGAACAGCTTTTGCGAAGTACACCTCTTGCACAATTAAACTGTGTAAAAACAATTTCCTTGCGGCGACGATGGCGATGCAGCATTATTAACATTTGCACATTTATTTAACATTAGTTTAATTATGATGATAATTAACAACTATTGGAATTGACATCCCATGAAGCATTCTTTATAGTAGAGTTAAATCTAACAACGAGTCAAACACCATTACACGAACTGTTTAAAATCCCGGCAGAAATGCTTTGTCTAAGCTCGAATAAATTATGTTGTATCATATGTGTAATACCCACCCTGGCGTCCATTTCTTCCAGGACAACCAACTCGTCGAAGCTGTCATATTAGCAAGCAAAGTCGCATAAATATCTGGACAGTTCTTCGGATATATCAGCTGAAGAACCCAACCCAGATTAAAATACATGTGAATCAGAAAGTCGTACGGGGGAGACGCCAAATCCTTCTCATATGAGGAAGAACCACATTTGATGAAGCTGTGGCACAATGGATAAACACACGTTAAAAATGTCAGCATCGGGCACCACATCCGAGACCTCAACGTTTTTTATTTAGGAAATCATTTACATCTCTCATGATGTTTATCGATTGTCACATGGAGTGAAATTATAACAAGAGGCATATTCGAATTTCTAAAGTTAATGTTTTTGAGAGCCCGCGCATTTGAGGTCGCTTAATTTTGACGCTAGCATTGTTTGTGTGAATACATTAAACGTAGAAAGCACTAACAAACCGCTCATAAGATAAATTCGATTGCAAGTAACTATCAGTTTAGTGGAATTGTATCTTAAATGTATATTTTTCAACTAAGTACAGAGATCTGAATGTCATCCGAAGAAGAATAGAAATACCACTGCTCTTTTCAGATCTAATACACTTATTTGTTTCGAGTTTACGTATATCATTACGGAGATACGGAAACCGTTACCAATTTATTTTCCCTACACCATTGAAGATTAAATGCAAGCGCCCCGGGCCGATGGTCATAGATGTTGAAATTTATTTTATTAGAAAGTGATTTGGTCTAGTATTTTGGCCACATTTTTTTTAAAATGAATGTTTTCCTGATTTGGAGTATTGTCAGAAAAGTGTCCCTAGTAGCTATAAAATTTGAATGCGGTTTTTAGTTGATTAATTCTTTCACCTAAGCCGGGAACCTGCATAAACATATCCGCTGAATGTGATTAATACCGACATATGCTGATTGCAGTGATCAAGGGAGCATCTTAACTCTTTATGGATGAGACGATTCGCATGGCGCCGTAAATGTATTTTATCATAAAATGCACAACGACCACATTTTTATGAACCCGTATAGGTTCCCGTCCTCTTAATACAAATTCCGAACAAATCCAGGATGCAGTCGTAGATTGGGCGATTCACTACGGGTAGTTTAGCACCACATCTTAGGTTTAATCCTCATTGAAGTGAAGATTAGATCATTAATCCTTAGTGAAGGAGTTCTCTTCACTGGTTGTTGATTTCCCCTTAAATTTAGAAACACGGTCGGTATATCACTTATGGTAATTAAAACTGCATACACTTAGCATTTAGTCGACTCGAACCGAGCACGACCCACATGAATCTTGACTCATATGTTCATACCCTACGGATAACTCCTGATTATTTTATGCCTTGACATAGCCTTGTTTAAGAGAATAAATTAAGGCTTTATCCTCTGCAAAATTAGGGCCAAAACTTCAATGTCCTTGGCATGTTAAGTGACCTGCCGCAAAGACTGTCTTGCAGCTTGTAATAATCACAGGGATGAAAAAGCTAAACTAACCCAAATAAATTAAACCAAAACTAAACTAACATTCTTAATAACTAAATTTTAGGGTTTTAATTTTTATTCAACTAAAAATAATTAATGATTAAACATATATTTTTTTTAGAAAACTAATTTTTTTTAAAAAACATTTAAAAACTAAAATTACCCAACCAATTTTATTTAAATTCAGATTAATCGTTTTAGGGACTAAAACTAAAAATCTTTAGAAACTAAGTTTAAGTGAGTAAAAAAACGTACTAGTTAACAAAGTTTAGTTTTTGTCACTCATACTTGTAAAGTTTTCTTGAGGTCCAGCTAGCCAAAGGTTTTTTAGTCCTGCTCATTTCCGAAAAGCAGTTTGTCCAACTCCACTTTAAATGCTCTGGTTACGTAACCAACAACAAAGTTAAAATATGTTTTTCGCGCAAAAGCCAACTTGAAACAGTAGAATCTAACTGTTTTCAATTGTGTTATCAGACACGGTTAATGCAATCTTTTCCATTTGGCGTTGCACTTCCATCTTCTCATGAAAAGCCGTTACCTCGTACCAAATCACTATACCAGTGTAAAACGGAAGCCATTGCGCTTAGATATTAGTATCATAATGGAAAAAAACGTGGGAAGATCTTGCAAATGATGTGAACACAAAAAATACTTTCGAAATTCAATTGATAAACAACGAGAATCCGGATGTATTCAATTGCTTAGATGGTGATAAAAATTGAATATCGAACGCTTATTATAGTACATCGCATTTTACCATTTTTCAGGCTCAATCCACGCTGTAATTTTCAGTAAATTTCACGGAGTTTTAGTACTCAAAACGCTCTTTCGCTATTAAAACAATGAACCTGGATGTATTACGCTGAACACCATCATGTTACCATGAAACTATTCATGTCCAGCATGTTTATTCAGAGGTTTTGGTGAAATAATAAAAGTCGCACAGCTAGCTACAAATACTAAAAAAAGTATTCTTCGGTTACTGACAGATCGAAACCAAGATCGCTCCACCAAGGCTTATGCAAAATGGGATCAAGGGTTTCAAATGCGTAACTCTGAATCCTGTCTGTCTGTTATTGACTCTCTGTCTGTCTGTCTATATGTTTGTCTGTTTGTGACTGTCTATCTGTCTGTATGATTGTGTGATTGGCTAACTGATTGACTGATTGCCTACCTGCCTCTTTGTCTGTATGTATGTATGTCTGTTTGTGTCTGTCTGTTTGTATGCTTATTTAACTGGCTGACGGATTGATTGCCTACTAACTTCTGTGTCTCTATGGTTCCCAATTTCGGCCAGCGGTTTAAACATTATTTTCACCACTTATTGAATGTGCATTGCGAGATGCTTTCGGGCACAGGCAATTCTGTACTTGCTCAAAAATTTTCTCTTAGGAAAGTTGCAGGTTAGGATTCTGGTATACAAAATAATGCACGCATTCACGGCTGCGAAATTGGGTCGGGGATCTAGGTGCATAAATAAAAATTACAGTGCGATTTATGTTTAAAATGTAAACAGTTGCACTGCGAGTCAGGCATGCTTTGTCATGGCTCAATTATTGCTTTTTTTAGCACACACAGTGCCTGAAACAGAGCAAAGTCTATATTTGAGCGCTCGTTAGAAAATAGTTTCCAAATTATCCGTAGGGTAATGACGCCCGTGGATATAAGAATCGAGCTTGTCTGTTTGTTTGTCTAATTGTCTCTGTTCTTTTGGCCGTCTGTTTCTTTGTTTTTCTGTTTGACTTTGTCTGTCTGCTTGTCTGCTTGTCTGATATCTGCCTGTCTGTTTCTTTGACTGTCTGTTATTTAAATTAAACATTACTGTTGAAAAATTCGTCGCTTATTTGATTGATAAAAACGCAACCAAAAAAGGATACACCGGGTTAAAGAAAAAACCCGATCGGATTAATTGCGCTACAAAGCAAGTCAGGAACGACTTTGAAATCCTCAAATATCAGAGGTGCCGCCTCATGTTGCTGGCTGTACTAACAGGCTGCGTCTGTGCAGTTTAAAAATGAACAGTAAATGCGGACGCCATTAAATTTATTCGCAAACCAGTTTTGGACAGGACATGGCTATTATTTTTACCCGTTAACTTTGACGGTTTTAGGCTTGTATTTCCTAGCAGTTCCGAGCAATCAACGAGGTTTGAAGATGTTGAACATTCACAAACGTCTCACGGCTCGCAATTAACAGGGTCAGGACGCACGATAGAAGCGCATATATGACGCATACAAAATAAGAGGACTGTCATTGTGACACTGGGCCAGTATATGCGTACAGCCTGTTGTTACTGTCGGGTTCGTGTCATCAAAACACAATCTCTTCGTCTCGGGTTTACGGGCATACATTCTTTAGGAGGCCATCAATCTGCTCATGAAGTAACTGAGATAGAGGCATTTCCATTTCCAAAATTTGGGGAGGGTAATATGTCATGTTTTGGTTCTGTTTTGGATATTATAAGAAATCAACTGGACGGGAGTTAAAGTCAATCATTTACTTAATACGTTTATTGCGCAATGTGGGAGCAGTAGCTACTACTCCTTGTTGGCTCCCCTAATTCAAGTTTGTACTAAATGACCATGTACTCCTATGTGAAGTGACATTTCAGTGGTAATATACTGGTAGGTCCAAAAGGTGACACCAAATCCTCCTGATTCTACAGTACATACAAAAACACGTATAAGGCGAACTTTTTTTCCAACTACCGGTACTACACTGAGGTCCTGCTAGTTGCGGTAGTGCGCATTATATTGCCAAATTACTTGAACGCGCAGCGGAAGGATCCCAATCACGTCAATGGTGCCCTTGCTTTGTTTTGTTTCAGTTCTGATACAACTTGTTAGTTTGCATGTTTAAAACCGATAGTAGCACTAGCTCGTTCCTAACTATGTTTTCAAAAATCGTTTTATTGCGTGAATTCTTAATTATATTGTGCGAATGTATTTCATATTATACAACTCCTAATCTTTTTACCAGCCAGTTGCCCAAGATCTAAGCATCTCCCATAATTTGCATGATGTTTTCAGTAAATTAACCAGTAATCAGTAATCTTTAATCAGTAAAATTTACAATGATCAGGGAACCGCAGCTTTAAACTCTTTAATCCAAGACTCAATAAAACCAGCAGCAAAATGAACTAATTTAACTTCGTAACTCTTCATTGAATTCTTTGTTTCTTTAATTCATTATTTAATTATTTCTGTGAGTAATTACTGTCGCTAACGCCAATTTTCTAACTGCAATAATTACAAGAAGAACTGGAACAAGGGTGAAATTTCAGTTTATTTCAGAAAAAGGGAGAATAAAGAACTGTGTAGCAAGAGATGCTAAAACTGTATCCACATATATAATCCGAAACAGGCCTGCTGTATGATTTGAGAGTGAAGTGGCCAATAACAGTTGAAACCAATGCCCTCACTTATACTCAAGCACAATTAGATGCTTTTACGGCTTCCATCGGCCTCGGCGCTAATGCTTTTCTAGTAAGAACAGCAGGGGAGGGCCGGGAGATGCTGCTGGCTACACAACTGTAGCTCCCGACACAACTCCCTTTAAGGATTTCTTACTGTAATACTTGTCTCGTAATTCCTGCATCAGTCCTGCTCGGAGCAACCCCGCTCAAACCCCCAATAACACCATGCGGGATCAGCAGCACATTTACTCAGATCCTCACAATAGATGGCAGCGCCCCTTCATTTCGAACCTGAATAATTAGCGGAATTACTATAAGTAACAAGCCGTTGAGCAAACTTATACTCTATCCCTTTAGAGAACGTGATGAACTAATTAATTATCTGTACCGCTGGCAGCCTTTTTTTAAACCGAACATTAAACTCATGCAGCTCCTTTGTCACTGGGCGGGAAATTAGGCTACCCCTTCATTTGCAAAGAAAATCTCTCCTCTCACGCCCTCTCTTGTAAATAGCGCCTTTTATTATGTTTGGTTACCTGTTTTAATGCTGACGGTAGGGTTGCGTGCCGCCATTATTTCCCACTTTTAGGCGGTTAGTTCAGTCGTTCAGCTTGATTATTATTCAAGATACAAGATAAGAATAATCTTTCAGCGAGACCCCCGCAAAGTTCATGGAGTCGTCCCAATATTTTTCAGGCCTTTCAAATGTAAGACTTTTTTCTTCAGCATGTACAAAATTTGTTTTCTATAAATTTGAACAAAAAAATCGAAGATAATTATAAAATTCGATCACCCTAAATTTTCTTGAATATGATCAAATAATTTTAAATGCAGTTCCAGATATGTGGAGCAAACATTATGTCATACACGTGTTATATCATCTGTCTGAACTAATCATTTCGGAAGATGAACGTCACACCATTCCCATGTCTAGTTTATGTTTGAAGTTACGACAAAGACGGATAATTTGTTACAATAATTACTGCTTGTCTCACCCAAACGAGGATCGAGAATAGTCAAGAATGTTTTAGCTAACTAGTCATCCATGTTAATGAAATATGCCATACACATATTTGATATCACACCCTTTAGCGTTTGTAAAACAGTTATTTGATCAGACTAACGAAACGGCTTTTGTGTCGGAAGTTTAGCCGCGCCTACTAGAGTGGTCTTGGTGATTGTTCCTGGAGTAGCGGTACCAGTTACACTGGCAATTCTCGCAGCCAGCCTGTTTTGATGTGGATTAAGTTGTTTCTTCCCCAATAAGTGATTTATTCCTGCAAACAAAACATACAGTTAAATTTAAATCGATTCAAAAGTGAACGGATATCATCTTACGTTGACCCTGGTTAACAGCATGCAGTGAAGGATTTCCTTGCAAAGCCTTCTTCGGCAAAGCGTTGATTTCCGCAAATGCACACAACAAGAAAATGGCCAGGACGCAGAACATTTTAGAGTACCGATACATTTTGTGGGTAGATTTTTGTCTGTATTATTAATTAGCTCAAAAATTTGTGTGAATTTGGTTGACACGTTTTTTGCATTTATACATGCGCCGCATCTGCTAATCCGGAAGTAGGATGCATTTGGAATTCCATGGGAAAGGGCCAAAGAATATAGTTCCTACAGGCATACCAAATGGTTTTGGTGATCCGACAAAAGAAACTTGGGCAAAAGTCAAACGTGGTGTAAACATAGCAAGATGTTCTGTCATTGCATAAGAGTGTCAGTAATTTATTACTTACTGAAACAACTGCAGTTAACAAAGCTTGAATCCTTATTCTTTCCACCGCTGGTTCATTGTCATCGTGAATACCAACTTAATGGAGACCTTCTTCTGCCATGTTTTATACAAAATATCAGTTCATTATCCTTTTCTGTATTTCCTTATTGTTTGTTAGGTTTGCAAAATTCATTTATACCTTAATTCAAGTTTGTGAGATTAAAAATATACTTCACAATAACGTAGGCGTGATAATGAATTCTGTATTGCAACGACTTTATGTCAAAGCAATGCCTTATTACTATCTTGAACAAAAATAACAATAATTGGCCAGTAAATGAAACATCACCGGACTTTGCTCACTTCGCTCGCTCATCCTCGCTCGGCGTTTCATCCTTCACAGAAATCTGAATTAGAGGTGCCATATAAAACTCATTGCCAATGGCGCCATTCAGAGCTCGTAAAAAATCTATCTGCAGATGTAACCATGGAACCCATTCCCTTCGCGGCGGCTTGCTCGCGCTCAGGTCAGTGGTCAGGCTCACATGAGCACTCACTGCATTGCACACTTTGCACTGTACCGCGTGCACTGTGTATGAATCTATAATGATTAATTGGTTAGATATACCCCAATTTGGAACTGCTATCTCCTCTATCGATTAGTTATCGCCAAATTCAAAAATTCTACTTTATTTTTACTGTGATATAGTCATTTTATCAATGACTGAACAAGAGCAGACAGATGCGACTCGCAATCGGTTGTTTATAAACAGCTTCAAGTGTGGTAATATACACAGATTTACTCCCATCGCTCCACATCCCAATGCTCCACATCGGCATTTGTGTGGGTCGCAGACATGGGTTTCCAAGCGCTAGGCGACCTTAGTCTGAAGAGCATCACTTACTAGTAGAGTCAAACACTAGGGTCAGGGAAACAGAAAAACCACTTGCTTGATTCAGGGCACCGTAAGGCAATTAGCCGGTCTTTGTTGCGCACATTTGCCGTCGTCATTAGTTGTTGTACTTCGGGTTTAACCGCGGGTAATCGCAGTTCTTCTGGACCTGGGCGTTTATGAAAAGGTCTTGCCAGTCGTCGTGTGCCACTTGAGAATTGATGCCGCCACCAAGTCGTCGTGATCGGCGAGGAGCAATCAGAAATTTCGGGGCCTCTGTCGAATGAGGCGACGCCAAAAAGGCGGAACAAGCTACCTCACTCGTACAGCTTTCAGATTCATTTCAAAACCAATTTTACACTAATTTTACACTAATTGGGCTAATTTTACACAGTCAATAGGTCATGCATGACAGTCCCAGCTAGACCACCGAACGTGCCGTCGTCAAGATACACGCATGCAGAGGGAACTGAATAGCCTTCGTTAGCTTCGGGGTAACCAGACAGAAAAAGAGGGCCGAGAGGATCACCCTGGTGAACACCGGACGCCACGTGAAGAAAGAAATTGCCAAAAAAAGCTTCGTCGATTTGCCGTACATTTTTTTAACAAAGGCATAGTACTGTGGGAGTAGTCTGTCCCGGTGAGCAGTGTTGAAAGCGTTCCGGAAATCAGATTTGAGGAGCACTTGAGTCTCGTCGTCGTTCATCAGGTGGGCGTCTACGACGTGAACCACCGCTTCGACACCCCCGGTGTACTGTAACCCAGCTGTACTTGCCTGACTAGTTCACCGATGTGCGACATCACACGGCAGGTGATGATCTTCATTAGCAGCCGGTAAAGAATATTGCCGACTGCGTATTCTACTCCTTCTTTTGAGTTCGATAAGATTGGCACCGTATAGCAGGGGTAGAATGTTTGCTGGAACAGCACCCTGTAGCATGTGGTTGATGATGCTGGCAAGCTTCTCCGTCAGCCGCTTCGCGGTCTCTCCGACAACACCACTGACCATATCTTTGAGGTGCAGGTGGAAAAGACCGTACGAACCGCCAGCGGACCCGTTAGGGTGCGAGGCGACAGCCTTCCATACTTCCACCAATGTGACTATGGGATCTGCAGGGCTTGGTGGGTCAGTGTAAGATTCGACTCTGCCAGGTGTTTGCTGCGTAGACTGTTGAGAGTTCCTGCTGTTGGTGATGCCATCGCATTGTCCGGCGTTAGAGAAGTACCTCTCCGGAGATTTGCTTTCGCTCATTTTCCAGATTATTGCTATCTGCAGCTTTGACGCAGATGGTTTAGCGGTGACATACTTTGTGAGTTCCCATATTGTGTAGAAGCCCGTACTGCGGTTGACGTTGGACTTTGTCAGTAAAACTAGATACAACTTCCGCTCTTCCTTGGATGCTGGTAGGTTGAACGCACCACAGGAGTAGAGGAGGTGGTGACACCATGCACCATCCACATTACTGCAACAGTCAGCAAGTTGTCGCGGGCACTGACGTCGCATACACACAACTGCCTTCACTCAGGCATCGCTCCCTAAATAGCTTGCACTGATCACCGGAAGTGGAGATGCTCTTCCGCGCCACCGGCGCAGTATCATCTACAGTACGATTGCTATGGTCAAGATAGGCCCTATTTTGGTGTAGTTAACTATTTGGTACTCATGTGTGGATGTTCTCTTGTTCCTATTGGTTCTTCGTGGCTGAACCGCCTTTGATCAGTCTAGTTCTCTTCCTATTTGCATGTATTACATATATACTTTGGTTTCTCGTGTTGTGCGACTATATAAGGTCGCTGCTGCTAAATTATAATACATTAGGAACCGTTTAGATATAGTACAGTGTAGTAACAGTACAGTATCAGTATGCCAGTTCTTAGTTTTCCAAATTTTTCTGGAGTCCCTGTTCATATCCGATGAGTGCTAGTCCATCAACTGCTACACATACAACCACAGTTACGCGTAAGTGTAACAAAGTACTGCAATGAAAGCTTTGGCGGCGGTGTGTCGGACATCTTTCGGGATCGGGCGGACCATTTGATTGGCCTGACGCAAAGCCCGGAACTCTGTTGACAGGCTAACAAGGTCTGAAAGCAGAGTTGTATTGGTAGCAATGGGAAGGTGGTTGCGTTTTTTGGTGGCTTGGGCTTGGAGGCATGGCTTTTACCCCAGTGCTTATTGTAGTTTCCCTCGCCTTTGCGTGGGGGCGTACAATTGGGGCTATCAATGGATCCAGTGCTTGACGACGCGGGGCATAACAGCACATCCCTGTAAAAAGTTTCATATGAAGCAAAAATGTGGGCCACCGTTGAAGTAAAACGACCTAAAGCAATCCAGGGGAACGTTTGTGTTGCCCCTGGAGTGTCGTGGAGAAGAACTGGTCTATCATAGGTGAAGAAAAACGACCAGCAGAAAGATGTGAATATGTGCGGTGCGATGCGTCGAGAATCTTGCAGAACTGATGTCGCGGCAACCTAAAATCAAAATCAACACGGCAGTCTTCTGACCATAGCTAGCAAAGATGTAAGACGGACCTTGTTAGACTGACGTGGCCGGCGGGTGGAAATCTCGGAAATTGTTTAACCAGTATGCGGTGGTACATAGGGGGCGCTCTCAATGTTACCGCATGCCGCGTGCATTGATTGAGATATTCGTTGACACGAGCGAATACATTGGCTTGTTGTGGCCGTTACTAAATTACTGTAACCAAAACCCCACAAACAAGCCAGTGTATTTGCTCGTGTCAACGAATATCTCAATCAATGCACGCGGCATGCGGTAACATTGAGAGCGCCCCCTATGTACCACCGCATACTGGTTTTTATTTATTTTTTAAATGTTAGGAGGCATTTGTATGTTTTTTTTCAATCGAAATATTGAGAACTAAGTTATATGCACACAACATAATTAAAAAAAAGTAGGACATTTCACCTTCCAGAGATGCAAAATTCCCTTGTGAGGAGAAGTCGGCTGGCGGTCTAATTCCGTAGGGAAACGTCAAACTCGAGATTTTGTGCTGACCAGCGTAAAACACATCGGTCAACAACTTGGCCCGCTTCAGATAGAGGTAAACGGTGAACCATAGCAAAGTTCCTTGGCTGAACTCGAGCAGAAATAAATTGTCTACTCGTCTTCCGCCTTCATCATTCGATCCACCAAAAAAAACACATTGGGAAGTGCAAATAGACAGTGGAGGGGACATTGGGACAGTGAACATTAATGATGATGATGATACACGAGAGAGAAAACAGTATTCTTTGTACATAAATTATTCAATGATTGAACACTTCCTACCTCCATTTATGCTCCAGCCCGATCCCTTTATTTATTGTTGCCACCAGCCGTAAATCGTGCACCACCACGTTCTTATGTCTTCGGTTGTACCGTCTCCAAACACCTTCGTTTTCGAACGTAAAGTACGACCAACTGGTGGTTATGAGGCAGAATAGTAGTGGACTCAGCTGTTCGCCTTGCTGCACACTGGATTGCGACAGAAAGATAAATCGTCGTTCTGAAAACGGTTTTCTGCAATTTTGTCGGCGCTGCCAGTGGCTGTTGGGTTGGTTGCGGACCTGGCTCACGGAAAGCGGAATCAGGATAGTCAGTAAATCTGCAGTGGCAAAGCGGGTTGACTTAGAAACGCGTCGCATAAGCTGATTGTATTACAGATATTGACGGGGTTTCTTTGAAAGGTATGTTGGTGCGGTGTGCTACTGTCAAGAATGCAAGAGGATCAATTACGCTGCCGGTAGGTGTCGTTGTCTTGGGCAGTAAAGCAGGCATTGTTTTCCTAGCGACCGGAGAGTGATGTCGACGCGCATCAGTTGTCGGGAAAACTAGTCCAACACCCGACGAGGAAATCCGACTACTGGCAAGTTCTGGGTATACTTGTACTTGCATACTTATTACACTTCCCGATGCGAAAGTGAATTTTTGCAACTAAGCTGGATGACTTAGTTTAACCAAAAACTAAGGCAATCGTAATCATTTTTGTTTAGTTCCGACTGTCGATCAGTAGAAACTAAGCAAAAAAGCCAACCTTACCCCTAACTGTCCTAGTTTGCCTTACGTACCGGTAGGCTCATTGTCAACAATCTTAAACTAGCCTATGTGCGACTGATTTTCTTATCCCGTGCCGTAGTTCGGCTTGTTATGGGATAACCTAGTCAGAAAATGCCTAAACTGAAGTGTTCATCCATTTAGGCAAACGCACGGGCTCCATGCCAAGCAATAAACACTTAAAAAATGTTCAACGGTTCAGAAATCATTTTGGGATCTTTATGCAAAAAAAAAATTTCCCTACCCTGACTTCCGCCCTCTCATGGCTTCCGTCATTTTAAAAGGTATACCACTTCTCAATTTTCCTTCGGCGATGATATCTTGGATCGAAAGCTTTTGTTGAAGATTATTTCAAGTACATGCCTTTTTTTGCAGTTACCAAGAACAAACCCCGAAGGATGGCTTCGTTTTGTCGACCGGTTGGCATCAATTGCAGATTATTTTTTGAAGTAAGGGCGGTGCATGCGTTTTGTTTTTTGAGTTTCTGTTGCGGGTTACTTACTGTATCAGCCCATAATTACCAGATTGTCTTTCTTCCCACAGGTGAAAGTCGATCCCATTCGAGCGTAATTTTCTTATCTTTTTGGCCTTTTCCACAGCCATTTCGTTCATTGCTAGTTGTTTCTTAACCAGTAGACAGTATTGCGCGTTCGTATTCTGTTATAAGTGCTGCGGAGGTTGTTGTTTTTGCCATACTTTCTGAGAATCGTTATTTGTTGTCCTGTTTTATGTACGTGGCTAAATTAAATTTTGTAAATTGATTGATTGGTTGTCGCTTTAAGTGCCAAGTTTTGCTTGGTTGGAAATAGGCTACGAGGCTAGTCAGAGCTAAGGCAGTTTGGGATAATTGACTAGGCTAAATTAAGTTAGCGCTGAGTATTCCTCTATGTGGGTTATAAAATTGACTGAGCATTAGCGCTAAGCCAGTGGGAACTCAGCTAAGGTACGGAACCCATTTTGGCTTAGCATCAGAACAGGCGGAACAATACACAGAAAGAAAGTGCCAGACACTTTGTATGTTGTATGAGAACCTCCTGCGCACTAAGTTGTGAATGGAGAAATAGAAATTCGTTTGATGGAGAGGATAAAAATTAATTACACATTAAAGTTGAAGCCGGCATCGCTTTTCGGGGCTGTCGGTTGCGAAGACGATCTTACAAGCCGTGTGTTGGTTAATTTGCCGCTGTGGTGTGGTGTGGTGTGGTGTGGTGTGGTGTGGTGTGGTGTGGTGTGGTGTGGTGTGGTGTGGTGTGGTGTGGTGTGGTGTGGTGTGGTGTGTGTGTGAAGCCGTTGATCAAATTTTGGCAAAAAACTAACCGGGCTTACTTTCAGTCCGCCGTGAGCGTGTGAGGGACCCATCAAGAGCAGATTTTTTCAGGTAGGAAGCCATTTTCATGTCATGGAAGACAGATGCTCGAAGAGCAGAAGTGCATTTAATCATGGTGAGGCTCGTGCATGAAGTGAGCTGCTGAAAGTAGCCTGTGCCCGCTCGTCTGTTTCCCCTCTCTCCTGCCACTCGTTGCCCTACTTATTTTTTATCTAGGTTGTCTATCTCCTCTGTCTTTCTGTTTGAACAGAATTTCAAGACCTGCTCTAAGCTCATTTTAAAAAGGGAGTGACATTACTTTCAGTTTGCCTCTCGTATTTGAATAACAACACACTGAGCTCGGCACAATTGTGCTGTAGATCGCAGATCGCAAACTACTCTTCCGGCGTAAACTTGGTCGGTCTTCCTCGTGACCAAATTTCTCAATCATTTAAATTCCGTTGAAAAGTTACCTGCGACACACGAAAAATCAGAAAAAGCCTTCCGAACAATTGTTTCCCCTTTCTCAACGGCATATATGGCCGCATTCATCCTGCTACTCATTTCCGAATAAACAATTTGAAAAATGATAATACCGCGATATTTAGATGAACACTAAACCAGGATGAGGCATGCACAAATGGCAGTAAAGTGGAAACTCAAATAAATGGTCTCCTGCAATAATCATCTGGAAACCGCATCTGCCCACCGACAATCAGCTGATCGATTCTGTTGCCGGTGTGTGATTTTTACCAGTGGCGCCCCTGCAGCTTGAGCAATTGTTTTAACAGCAATTTTTTCTAACCAATCACATTTTTAATTCACATGACATTCATTATTTTTTGCCGCAAATTAACTAAACCAATATTTTTGATGTTTTGAAAGTCCAAAAAAGAGATGGAAAGGAAAGGATTAAATGGATGCACCTCGCACTCCAGATGTTGAGCTTGGTCTTCAAATGACCGGTCGTCAAACACATCGAAAGAATAGATCAAGCATGAGGCATCAGAAACTGCTGGGAACAAAATCTCCATACAGAGCCAATACCCTGCGTTTTAAAGCTGCCAAACTTCACCGTTAGCTGCATTTTTGTTTAGTTTTGCAGATTTGTTTATCAGGATTACTGAACACACTAAAGCACGACGTTCTACAGAGGATGAATCACTTACACGCAACCACTTCTGCAAAATCTCTTTACAAAAACGTCTTCTTCCCATTCAACACAAATTCGATTTAGAGACTCCCATGTTCTATCATTACTTCGACACATTTTGGCCAGGATAAAAGAGTTTTCCAAATAAAATTGAAAGAATTTCAGACCACACTGCTGTCATGACACGCTTGAGGTCATGAAAAGTATGAACCTCGTTTTCAAAAAAATTCCACTTGATTTTCCGTTGATCGCGTAGTCCATCGAAGCCAGATCCAATAAATTGAAAGATATATGACTATTCTAAGACGTAAACCAGAACTTGATTGGAGCGTTGCTTTTTTGGAGATAATCGAATGCATCTTGGTGAACCCTCAAATTGGCATAAATCAAATTAGTGAAAGTCCAAAAGTTTCTAATTCAGTTCCACGCTTAGCAAGTTTGGTTTCAATAAAATTTGATTAGCGTGATTTAATAATACCGAAGTACAAAACTAGCGTACATAATAAAAATGGGAAGCGATCACGCACGTAATCCCCAGAAATATTTTTCATTGGCCGCTTGTGCAGCTGCGTGAAAATCTGCGGGTGTTTTAGCAGGATTGAACAACTTAGGTCACGTTCTTCGACTGATTGATCGATCGATCGATGATTGATGTTTCAGACACCGCAGATGGACAGGCATTTATGCATAAAGATAAACATATTCTCCCCCTTTGGGACCTGCCCTGAATTAGTAGAAATTGAAAAGTAAGCTATGCCCTGAGAAGCGAAGATCACTGAGTTGTTAATTTAATGCTGTAAAATTAACTCAATGAAATTCCTGCGACGGCAGAAGAAGGTCAGATTGTAAATTTTTTAAATCATGTAAGGTTTCCGAACAGTTTCAAAAGTATAATATTACATCATCAACACCGTTACGTCACGCTACACATCTCCCCATGTATAAAGTAGTTTGACTATTATCCATATTTTGTGTTTCCCATCACAAAAACGCCATGGGCAGGACTTACATTTTCATACATTTTGGCTCTTTCTCTTTGAATTCACATTTTTACTGCTTCCTTGTTAATAGAAAAAGTATGTATAAATGTGAAATACAAATGACACGATCTCGCACAAATATTTTTGAACAAATTACTAACGCAGTCCAATATCAATCAGCCAAATGGATCATTGTGTTAAGTTGTCATGCTTTCTGATCATTTTTATGATGTATGTGTGTGTGAATGTCAGTGCAATTCCGAAAAAAGCTTTGGAAACGAATCAGCAAACACATATCGTTAGCCAGAGTCAACGTAAGAAAGTAACAGTTAGTGCTTACACCGACCAAAATTTAAACTGAAATATTTTCTTTACAGGAGCAGCTCCATTGGCAAGCAGAAAACAGCTGAACCCTCTTTCCAAAAGGCTGGTTGCGCGAGTTGCAAGTGTGACCGGTACCGCTACTCCTGGCACCATTACTAAGACGACACTGGCAGGCGCGGCTAAGCTTCCAACGCAAAAACCGCTCCGATAATATACTCATTACTAAAAATATTTTAAAACGAGGAAAAACGTACCGCTAAACAGGTTAAAAAATGTGTCACTACCTTAACAGACAACTGTCTTCTAAATTGTTCAACTGTTTTAAAGCATTAATTTCCCTTCACAAGGAATCGTGACATCTTTGATTTTTTTTCAAGCTTCAATTTGTCCCACTGCGTCGTTCTGTGGCAAAAAGAGTCAAAACTAAGTCCGGAACGTCGAGGTTAATGAGCTGCTGCACGGGCTTAGTACCCAAATAAAACGCGATTAGCAGTTGATGAGTATCTGGAGAGTTATGTTTTAAGTCTACCGGTGCTTTTCAAACAGATCTAAAACCGTTATTTCTCGGCTGCTAGTAACGAAATTTTTCATCACCGAGCCTGCCAATGTAAGCATCTATTACAGGCGGTAAAGTGAGACTCTGTGCAAATTCTGGAAAACCCGATCTCTGGATACCCGATCTCAGTAATGGTCCACGCCACACCCTCATATACTTCCACAAAAATCCCTTCTGAAAAAACTGCCTATTTTGAATTGCCGCAATGAATGTGCAAAGAAAAATGTTTCATGAGGGGCTGCATTTATGAAAGGTACAGCCCACAATAATTTGGCAGAAATTTGGGGAGATTTTGTCATAAACATTGTTTTGTGAAAAAAGGCTCTCCGTATTGCGGTGCACAGCTTCCCACCTACCGCACGCTCGCAATCATTTTAAGATCAGTCTTCTGCTATGATGTTGAGCTATCACGTAAACTAAAATAGGCAGAAGCTAAATCTAGCTAGACGAGGAACTGAACTTTAAAATTGGGACTCTCCACATCATGATTTGTGCAGATTTGAGAGGCAATCAAGATTGCTTGTTCTTTAAAAAATTGACTATGTGATCAAAATGAGTTTGTCACTCAAGGCAGTTCAATAATAGAGCTGAATAATAGCGACTTTTATAAAAGGAGTAATATTTAGCAAGGCCGGTTTGTTTTAGTGTCACGCAAACAAATAAAAAAATGCTTTACTGCTCTGGGCCACGCACTCTCTTAACCGGGGTCCACAAACAGATTCACGGCAAGGTCGCGATGAGTTTTAGCATTCATTTATGGGCACACATTTTATAGCCAACAGGATTGAGATAATTAAGCGTTTCAAAATTCAGTATGTGCAGTCTCAGTACGGGGTGTGGTAAAGTTTGTCTCAAACGCATTGCCGGATCCCGTACATGTGTTTACTAATATCAGGAGTTCTCTCCTTAAACAATAAAGAAGCACTAGGCAGATACATAATGATTTTTTTGGCACTCATTTTTAGAGCATTTCTCATCATCATTTTTGTTATGTAGTGGGACAATTACTGTACAATATATTTATCTACACCCACCCTCATCTTCCAAGGGTGCGGGTGTACAGGGTCGGCATGCCGCCACACTGCTGGGCCGTGTTAAGGCCGCAACTCTTCCAGCCGGTAAAAGCAAAGCACGTTGTAAATATTTAGTCAAAGACCATTCTACAGAAAAATTATCAAATAAAACCTTCAACAATAGTTTTACTCGCCACTTAATAATAAAAATAACAAAACATGTTCTCAGAGTGATTCATTGCCACATGGACGCATAAACAAAATCATTAAAAATACGGTTTTCATTATTTTAGTCACATTTCTTCAGATTATATGAAGCTTAACTGTTTTCTGTCTAAATATCTGGTTGGGAAGTTTTCGATTTTCTTCTGTATGGCAGGGGCACTGGCCACAAAAATTAGACGAAGCTGGCTGACATTTTTTCTCATTTTGCGCACATAACTTAATTTAATGATACAAAAGTGAGCCACCCTATTTCGAAAATTGGCTTATAGCAATTCGTATCAGAACAGATAGGCTTCACAAGGAGCACTCTGGAAGGCGAATTGGTTAGGAAATCGATTTATGAAAAATATTTGTAAAAGAAAATGGCGCCAAAAGTGCTTTTTTATGTGTTTTGAAAACTTTCCGATCAAAAACATGTTGGATCGTTCCCGTCCCTAGTTTTTCAGTGCAAATATACATAAAATAAGCATATTTGTTGTCTGAGTTAAGAGCCTAGAGTTGAACAATGCTGAGATACAGCATTCGAAAAACCTTCCCTAATATCGGATAGACAAGTTATCGACAGGCTTGGTTCTCTCAGTCGGTCAATTTAAATTCTTAAGTTATATTTTTGTTTTTTTTTTATTCGAGGAAAATAAAATAGTCATCTTTTCTGGGTAGAGCTGCATGGGAAACTACTGCTTTTTCTCAATTTTTTGAACGCTTACTTTTCTCAAACTGAATGATCTCCGTTTAAGCTAATCACAGGGACATGATCTGTGGCGCACAGTTCCTCTGACAACCGATCGCGCGTGTCCATGTGTTAGTGAATCACCTTGCACAGTCTTCATCGACGTTATTCTCAAAAATGCACCCTGTGAATAATTCAGACTTGCTTTTGCTAATTCAATTTCAAAACGAAATTTGTTTGTTCCTAACAGGCTAACCTGCTACGAAGTCCAAGAGTTATACAAATAGTTTGTATTCTTTCCCAAGTGATAAAACAAACCCATGCAATGTCCAGGACGACATCCAATTTGTCCGAATGTTTTGACAATAACTATTTCACATAAAAGGACATTCGGATAGCTCTTTATCTACTGGACCTCTCAAATGGTGATAAGTGGACGCAGGTTTTGAAAGCATGCGTACATACGTTTCGCACAGATAGTTTGTGAATATATTTTCATAACGGTCTTTGTGTCGGAAGTTTAAACGCTTTTGTAGTGGTTTTCAATTGGGTGCCAGGAGTAGCGACACCGGTCACACTTGCGACTCGCGCAGCTTGCTTTTTTGGAGGTGGGTTGACTTGCTTCTTTCCTGATATTGCTGCTGTTCCTGCAAGCGAAACCCATTTCATTTTCAACCAGTCGCGACAACAAGCTCATGGCTTCTTACCTGGACCCCGGCTCAAAACATGTGTTGGAGAGTTTGCATGCGCAGCGTTATTCGGGATTGCGTTGACGTTAACAAACCCACACATCATGAAAATGATGCAAAAGCATAAAAACTTCATGTAATACTCCATTTTGCCGGTTGCCTTTCAGCTAGTTTATTAAATTGTAGGAAGGTATTGTGCTAGGTAGTTAGATAACTCTTCCGCATTTTTATATATATGGCGCGTCCTGGAGAAACCGGCTTGAATTAAACAAAGTGGAAGCTATTATTCTTTCTAAGGCACATCAGGTGAAACAATTTTGGCAATACAACTCACCTCATGAGCTTGAGGAATTCTATCCCTGGATATGATGTGCTTTATTCTAAGTTATCGTTGCGCACTTGTATGAGAATTCAATATTTGATGACTCACTGATCGTAAACAAACCCAACTGAAGTGTACATTTGCAATTTACCAGGGTAAGGCATTGAAACGAGGCCACTTCCTTTCTCCAACCATCAGTTCGGTTTCAAAGATTTGTTCCAAATCAAAAATCAAGTATAATAGTACAAAGCAATCACCTGATGCGAGAGATTTATACGTTGAAAGCGTGACAAGATTGCTCAGGATATAAGATAAGAATAATCTTTCAGCGATACCCCCGCAAAGTTTGTTGAGTCGTCGCAATATTTTTCAGGCCTTTCAAATGTAAGACTTTTTTGTTTCAGCATGTACAAAGTTTGTTTTTTATGACTTTGAGTAGTTTGAATTTGAGCACAAAAAATCGAAGATAGTTATAAAACTCGATCATCCTGAATTTTCTTTGAATATGATCAAATAATTTTAAATGCAGTTCCAGATATGTGGAGCAAAACATATGTCATGCACGTGTTGTATCATCTGTCTGAACTAATCATTTCGGAAGATGAACGTCACACCATTCCCATGTCTAGTTTATGTTTGAAGTTACGACAAAGACGGATAATTTGTTACAATAATTACTGCTTGTCTCACTCAAACGAGGATCGAGAATAGTCGAGAATGTTTTAGCTAACTAGTCATTCATGTTAATGAAATATGCCATACACGTGCTTGATATCACACCGTTTGTAAAACAGTTATTTGATCATACTAGCGAAACGGCTTTTGTGTCGGAAGTTTAGTCGCGCCTGCTAGAGTGGTCTTGGTTATCGTTCCTGGAGTAGCGGTACCAGTTACACTGGCAATTCTCGCAGCCAGCTTGTTTTGATGTGGATTAAGTTGTTTCTTCCCCAATAAGTGATTTATTCCTGCAAACAAAACATACAGTTAAATTTTAATCGATTCAAAAGTGAACGGATATCATCTTACGTTGACCCTGGTTAACAGCATGCAGTGAAGGATTTCCTTGCAAAGCCTTCTTCGGCAAAGCGTTGATTTCCGCAAATGCACACAACAATAAAATGGCCAGGACGCAGAACATTTTAGAGTACCGATACATTTTGTGGGTAGATTTTTGTCTGTATTATTAATTAGCTCAAAAATTTGTGTGAATTTGGTTGACACTTTTTTTGCATTTATACATGCGCCGCATCTGCTAATCCGGAAGTAGGATGCATTTGGAATTCCATGGGAAAGGGCCAAAGAATATAGTTCCTACAGGCATACCAAATGGTTTTGGTGATCCGACAAAAGAAACTTGGGCAAAAGTCAAACGTGGTGTAAACATAGCAAGATGTTCTGCCATTGCATAAGAGTGTCAATAATTTAGTACTTACTGAAACAACTGCAGTTAACAAAGCTTGAATCCGGACTCCTTCCAACCGCTGGTTCATTGTCATCGTGAATACCAACTTAATCGAGACCTTCTTCTGCCATGTTTTATACAAAATATCAGTTCATTACCATTTTCTGTATTTCCTTATTATTTGTTAGGTTTGCAAATTTCATTTATACCTTAATTCAAGTTTGTGAGATTAAAAATATACTTCACAATAACGTAGGCGTGATAATGAATTCTGTATTGCAACGACTTTATGTCAAAGCAATGCCTTATTACTATCTAGAACAAAAATAACAATAATTGGCCAGTAAATGAAACATCACCGGACTTTGCTCACTTCGCTCGCTCATCCTCGCTCGGCGTTTCATCCTTCACAGAAATCTGAATTAGAGGTGCCATATAAAACTCATTGCCAATGGCGCCATTCAGAGCTCGTAAAAAATCTATCTGCAGATGTAACCATGGAACCCATTCCCTTCGCGGCGGCTTGCTCGCGTTCAGGTCAGTGGTCAGGCTCACATATGCACTCACTGCATTGCACATTTTGCAGTGCACCCCGTGCACTGCGTATGAATTTATAATGACTTATTGGTTGAATCTCCTCTATCGATTAGTTATCGCAAAATTCAAAAATTCCACTTTATGTTCACTGTGAGTATTGTTTTCTTTGTGACGGGAGTGATATCGACGGGCATTCGTTGTCGGGAAAACCAGTCCAACACCCTAGGACAATAACCGGCAATACCTGAAAAACAGATCGTCTAGGCAGTCTTCTAGTTTCAGTAAGCAATGATGCTCAATGGAAATGTTAGAATATTGTGGCTGGTTGATTGGACAACAAATATCTTTTGGTCGATGCTGAAGAATGGCACCAGAAAAAATAACAGGTTTGGGGAAATGAGATCTTCGATGGTCTTGTGCACGACACATCTAGTTATTTGGGTGTGACACCGAATATATTTGTGACCGTATTCCGTTTCAGCAAAATAAAAAAAAACGCTTGACAGTCTGGCTAGAAGAGGTTTCTTTCCCTAAGGGCGAGCTGCAGCATCAAAACACGGTTTTGAGACTACAATTGACTGTCTACAATCAGTTAAGCAGTGCGCGTTTTTGGGACACGTGAAAAGTTGAATTTTACTTTGGTTATCTTAAAAATTAAGAACATTATGTTTTTGAAGAGCTGTCGCAGTACTCTTTTGAAAATGTAGCAGCCAAAGAGAACCACAAATGTTTCGTGGCTCCTCCTTTACCACTCTTATCAATTCTGTAACGTTATTAACTGACCACGATGTTTAATTTGTTCGTTTTTGACTATGTAAGGCGGTGTTACTACTAATTGTATAGAAACGTACCAGTAGCCACTGTAGTCAATTATATCAATCAACTGACACGGAATAAGGTACCATAAACAGCACTATCTATGTATCACCACGCGGTACATTTTTATTTTTAGGAAATTGTTTCCAAATTTTTTTTAAATAGAAATATCATCGCATAATGTAGACACAAACTAAAAAACAACAGATGTGCAAGATTTCACCTTTGAAAGTGGTGGATTTCTTTGTGAGATCTCCGACTTAAAATGTTTTGGTTCTGTTAAATAATTTTTGATTGCTTTTATTTTCCGAATGTAGCTGACGTGAATTCTCGGAATGTAATCGATCGGTCCCATCGGTTTGTAAAACGACGCATTCAGCGCAACTCAATTTTTGATTAGCCGAATTTCTGAAAAAAACAGTGAAATCAGAGTGGAAACCAGCTTAGTGTGAGGCCGACCCATGCTAAATTCGCATAGGCAGATAAGCTATATCCAATCAGCGTCTCAACTGGGATAGCCAGGAAGACAGTAGACATTCCAGTAGACGTGCTCAGCCATTTTGACGGGACTCCATGTTTTTACATAGTTAAACAGACAGGCATCCAGGTAGGAACCAGTCAAGGGTTGTTCGTGGGGCGCTCTAAACGCCTTGGCACTCGATCATTTATATCGTGACTAGAAGATGCGTTAGAAATCTGGTATTGCAAATATTAAGATCAGGAAGCTCCAAGTTATTCTGAAATTGTTTTTGGATTTCGGCCAAAGACCTAGAGGGAAGAATTTTTTCTAGCAGAAAGTAGTTAACCGCAGTGTAAATTTGAATTTTTTGCAGTAGCTCACACGCGTTTCAGCCATTCTATGACGAATGGTCGAACTATTTGCCTAATTGACGTAAACAGCCTAATCAGAGAGTTAATTAATAAGAGTGAGATAAAAATATTCTGACAACACTAAGAGAAGGTAAAGTCGACAGGCCAAACCATGCAGCATGAAATCATTTGGCTTGTTTCAGCTTTGTTCAGTCGATTGATTTGTGACTTGTTTGATTAATTATTGTTCTCAACAGAGTGTCGGTATTTGTACTAGCCACTGTCCACACCATCCAACTTTCTGAATGTTTTGCGGAGTGCAGCAACCGGCTCCAGCGGAAGTGTCTCTTGCCTCATCCAGTAGTAAATGTGTTTGCCCACATAAGGCAATTTAGAACAACTTAATATGCGGCTGCAAAAGTATTGAGAAGGGTCTTCCAAAAGAAATTCGTCGTCTCAGATCCCTGCATGCAGCTCAATGAAACTCGGATTTACCGCCTTTGATGCTATGATCTG
>LRSR01012794.1:0-21538 GCA_001579985.1 Hypsibius dujardini | reverse complement strand
CCTCGCGATCGCTGGCCGGACTCCGGCGGACGTGGTTAACTTTCCCGTAGCGCTTTTCCATCGCACGAAAAACGTCCATCTCGCGCCAGTCGCGCGGCAGCCCACCCAGTGTCAGCCAAACACCCCCGCCCAGGCCGCGTCCTTCCGGGAGATGCATCGCTCCACCACCACCACCACCTGAGTGATTGACTGGTGAGAGCTCCCTTCGATGCTGAATAGCGATTCCGCCACCTCCACCTACTCTCTATAATCAACACAACACAGGGGAATAGAAATATCAGTTCACCTTCTGGCAACATGATGATAATATATATATATGGACAGGGGGTGCAGAAATGAAACAGAAAGATCAGCAGGAGAACACTCCAAAATGATTGAAGCAAGCTGTTCCAACCAAGTTCGGCCAATTTAACATATAAGCCTATAGGCAATTGGTTGAATTCGGTCAGGACGGATTCTTGCTCTTTCCTTCTAACATCAATACACGGGAACGGAAATTGGAGCCCACACACAACGAGTAGGATGATAAAACTGAGGTGTACGAGGGAAACGGAAATGAAATATGATTAGTCAGATGGATAAGGCACTCGGAAACGAATTTCGAGTGTGTACCAGCCAAGTTCGGCCAGTTTAACATATAAGCCTACGAGAGATTTGGCTGGATTCGGCCGCATTACTCCGGCGTCGCTTTTCACGTGGCGGAATCAACGGCATAAGCATTGACTGGGTACACACCGAGGGGGAAAAGAAAGTGGGATGCTCGATGTCCCAAGCTGAGACGGTGCAAGTGGCGGAGGAAATCGATAAATAAAACGCCCCTCGTCAAGGACACACACACACAAACACGATGGCGAACTCGCGGGGGCAAAATCCCTCCAACTTACATCCCGACGATTCATCTCTCGTTTCTCAAAGTGGATGGGATCTTAAATCGCCTTCTTCTTGCCTCTCAGGGATAGCAACCTAAAGGTTTATGAGTAAATACAGGGAGGATAGATAGATGTCATGCGAAGAATTAGCAGTCCAGGCAGAGAAATTATGTGCAGTCGAATAAATATATATGTATATACAGTAGGATCAAAACACACGCATTATATGCAGTCGAATATATATGTATATATGATCAAAGCACACACGATGGAAGAAGATTCAAAGAGATGGATTTATACCGTGACACAAGAGTCTCACTCCTCCATACCTGATTGCGGGGACAAAAAACGGGGCAAGTGAATGAGCGATGCGTTAACAAGGGCGCAAAGAGTTGTTGCAGGAGAACTAGACGGTTTTCTGGAATAAAAAAAAGGAAAAATAGAAAAGCACAACTTTTGAATCGATTGTGTTTGAATGGCGACAGACGTTCGATCCGATGCGCATTCGCTCTAGCTGACGTCGGCAGCATGCCCCGCATGCGCAGTGGTTCGTTCATTCAATGAGTTCACGTTGGCTTACAGGGAAATTACGCCTGTTGAGCCTTGTTTTCGGTTCTGGATATTTCCATTGTGCTTGCTGCGGGGTCAAACAAGGGAAAATTTTTGAAAGCAAATAGAGAATATTTTTTTATTAAAAAACGCGAGCGACGTTTTGACAGAAAAATAAGTTGGAACGAAGTGAGCAACGATATATGCGCGTGTTGCAGCAAGGCAGCTGGCTGGGCGCCTGCCTTGTAAGGCGTTCGTCTATGAGGTAATGCCCAGAGGGCGCCACGTAGTTAGAAAATGCCCGCTGGTCAGACCTACGAACTACAGAACCTTCTCTCGACAATCATAGCAATCATAGTCCAATTTGTCTAGTTGAAAGATTTACATACTTTAAGGCCTTTTACTGTTAGAATGAGTGAAAGAAAATATCAATTGAAATTTCAAAAACTAAAATAATTTAATTCAGTCATTAATTTTACGAGAAGACAACGGAGCTTCTTTCCTTGCGGAATCCATCAATGTGTCAAAGGAACTTCTTTCCTTGAGGATACCGATAAAATCCAATTTGCGTCCAAAACATATCTTTCAACATTTAGCTCAGGGCTGACAGTTTTTTGGGGGGGGAGGGGCGTTTTTTCCTCTCGTTTGAATGAAACAACATACTTATGCTTTATACAGTATTTATTTCGCTGTGAGTCACGTGGCACGTATACGACAAGTCTACGAAAAAATTGCGTCGAGTTAAAACTAAATTCGCTGAAAAAGATTTTGATCACGACCGAAAAACAAGTTATCCCTTCTTCTCCTTCATTTCCAGCTCGGAAGTCAGGAGCCAGTATGTTGTCAAAGTTCCTTTTCCCTGTGGTAAAGAAAAAACGTGGTTGCCTCAACGAAGTACCACGCATACAATGTATAATTTTACGGAGTGGCTATTTTGTCCACCTTTTTGGGCACAATAGAACCCCGGCTATTTTACCCCTCCCAAGGCTCCAATAGAAGCCTGGCTACTTTAAGCCCTCCTTGTGTAAATCACCAGAAACCCAAATAGCGCTCCTACTATTGTACCCCTCGCATGCTGTCCGTCCGTTGTCCGTCCGTTGTCCGTCCGTTGTTCGTCCGTTGTCCGTCCGCTGTCCGTCCGTTATCCGTCCGTCCAACAGTCCGTCGATTGTCGGCCCGTTTGTTGTCACTCCGTCCGGCCGTACGGACAGACAATGGACGGACAAACGGACGGACAAACGGACGGACGGACGGACGGACGGACGGACGGATAAGACAACGGACGGACCGACGGACAGCGCTATCTGGGCCCTTAGTGATGTATACGGAGAGGGTAAACTAGCCAGGGATCTATGGGGCCCCAGGGAGGGGTAAAATAGCTGTAGCCAGCATAGCCAGCATTTTACCTTGACTGCCACGGGACCACGCTCAGTTGTGACGAATCCGCCAATGTTTCGGAGGAGGTCTTTCGTTTCATGAGTGATTTGTATTTTCATTGCTGTAGCAAAAAAAAGAAAACTGCCTCGACAGAAGTTCTCTAATTCTCTCTCGCAAATTCTACATATGGAATCATAATTTAATATAAATATTGAGGAGAACCCTGTTGTTGCCAATCCATGAACCTTACGTTCGCCCGTTGATTCCATCCTGGAAGCGACGTTCACTGTATCGCCAAAACTGTAAAACGCCATAACTGATACAATGGCAGCGGAATCGGTTTTTAAAATTAAATGACTTACAGGCAGTAACGAGGCATCTTCAGGCCAACTATACCGGCAACGCATGGTCCTGAAATTGCAACATAAAAATCCACTATACCGGTAATTATTTCGTGCCCCAAACATAGATACCGGTGTGTCATAGGAAGGCGCACCTGAATTTACTCCTGCTCGAATCTCCAACGCCACAGTAGGACGATTTGGCACGGAGAATAGTCGGATTCCCTTCATGAGGTCTAGCGCCATCTGTGCGATCTCGGCAGCATGCCGGTTTCCGTTCCGCACTGGAAGACCCGACGAAACCTGCAATATTATTACTGCAATTGATATTATTGTATTATTATATTTTCAGTTGATGGGGCAAGAGATGGGCTGGAGTTTGCCCTAAAGTACAGCGCCGCTTCACTGAGATCGGGGAATTGAAAGGTATCCAAGCGAGGGAGAATACATTGATTGATACATTGATGTGTGATACGCACCATGTAGGCATCGCCGATCGTTTCCACTTTATAAACGTCATACCGCTCCAAGACAGAGTCGAAGAAGGTGTAGAGTCCGTTGAGGAGACTCACCACATCCATGGGCGAGCCGGCCGCCGAGATGGTCGTGAAGCCGACAATATCGCTGAAGAAGATGGTCACGCTCTCGTATGCCTCTGGGTCGACGTGTTCGCCCCTGGTCAGAGCAGCAGCTACCAGCCTGTAATTTGTTGACCAGTGAATTCTCATATGCATACGTTACTATATTTCCTCGATAGATAGCGACAGCGCACAAGCTGTGTGACGTTCCCCCCTACTCGTCAGCATGTACCCTGCCCGGTCTGTACCTCGCATGCCATTGAGTCGTACACAAAGCTTTCTCGTGTACAGCGGGCAATCGTTACGTCACGTGACCGGTGCACTGTCGCTCTCTATCGAGGAAATATAGTACATACTGTATCTATAAGTACTACGCGGTATGGGAGAGATCAAGTTTTACATGTGTAGTATACATGTGCAGTATTTCAACAAAAAAAGTTTTAGAGCCAAGTCAAGTGGGCACACGAGAGAAAAAACATACTTGGGAAGGAGCTGGCCCAGTAATTGCTCGGACCGTGTCTTCTCCTCCATAAACTGCTGCGTCTTCTCTGCCACTTTGAACTCCAGATCCGCCGCGTACTGCTCCATCCGCTTGAAGAGCAGGTCCACGATGTTGTCGCCCACGTCGCCAATCACCCGTTTCAGGCGGTCTTTGATCTTCTCAGGAATACAACAACCAGTAAATAAATAATACATAATAATAACAGGTATAAAGTAAAATGCGAGTGCAATACCTTCGGGAACGTCAAGCGTTCCACCGGGACCTCTTCCCAGCACCTCTCCATGAGGTCGTACAATTGGTTTGAACAGGCGGCGCGTGGCACTCGCGGTCGCACCGGGGGAATGTTCGCCGCAACGACCTGCAAAGTGGCACGAACGGAAAATGATCAAATGAACCCTCATTATGAGAAACCTTTAGAGAAATTGTGTGAGGCTCTTCCCCATGAGAAACCTTTAGAGAAATTGTGTGAGACCCTTCCCCTGAAAATACCTCTTGAATTATCTCCTGATGCGATAATTCCAGCGGATCATCGGGCAGTTCGAACGGTCCGCTGCGCAGGATAATTTGTTGCAGTATAATGGCAAAGCTGTACACATCCCCTTTCTGCAGATAATAACCGCTTATAAATTGAAAATGAAAACTAATTTAAAATGGGTTACAGTTGTTGACGACGCGGGGGCTGAATGCTCGGACGAGGCAGGTGGGAGGAATGTGGTAGTACCTGTGTACCTTCTGGCGGCATGAGCTGTCGAAGGAGCTCGGGAGCTCGCCATAAAAGGGTCTCGTACTGGCGTTGAGCGTCGACATCGCTGGCACGGGGCGGTTGAAGGTCGGCCGGCTTCCGGAAGAACGGGAAGCCGTAGTCGGAGATTTTGAGCGTGAACCGCGCGTCGACCAGACATGTGTGGGAGTTGAGGTAGCCGTGCGAGCAGATGGGAGTGCCGTGTAGGTAGGTCATACCCTGGTAGAAAAAGCACATGCACTCACCGGAACTCGATCCTTCCGACTTGTTCATGCACGAGTTTTTTCAGCGTGTATAATTCGCAGCTTACAAAAACAATGTCTTTAATGAGACTGTTTTTGAATGTCCAGTCCAGTTTGATCATCTCGTTCTCCAGGATGTCCGTTAACGAACCCTTAGCGCAGGGCTCGTTGACGATGAACTCGCACAGTCCGGTGCTGCTCAGTCCCAGACCGACGAATTTCTGGAGATTCGGACTGACGCAGGCTTTAATCTGAGAGGAGATTGCGTTTGTACTTAAAGTCAGATTTTTCGGGGAAAAAAATTGGTATGACGGGAATATTACTTGGGTAAGTCGTTTGACTATGTCCGGAGTAGGATGCCTCCGGAAAGCGATGACGTCGGTCAGGGCGACCAGGACGCCGTTGTGGGTGGCAAGAATGTCGCAGTTATAGGCTGAGTATCCGGTCAAGGCGGACGTCCCCACGGTGGACTGACTCGTCTAAACGAACAAATTTTTTGAGAGGAAAACAAAAAATGGAAGAAAAAATGGACGAGAACCGGAAGTTCCTTACAAGGGTTCTTTTTGATGCACCACTTCCCGTGCGGTTCTGTTTGATCGCCAAATCCTCCGTGCTGATTTTCCACCAGTTCGGATTGTAATCTTGTCGCATTTTTCTGGTGTGGGGAAAAAGTGCGAGAAACTTTGAGCGTTGCCTGGGATTTGTTCGTTGGGAAGGCGAGCGTACCGAAATTTGAGGAAGACAACGACTGAGCTAACACAGAGGCCGACGACAGCGATTAGAGGCACCACAATGGCAGCAGCCAACACTCCTTTCGATATGCTCCGGTCCAGGCAAATCTCCCCGCGGAACCCGCAAACCGGCACGTCCACCGGCAGGAGACCGTCCGGCGATGCGGTGAAGGTAAAGTTTTTCTCTCGGCGAAAATACTCTGTCGTGCTGTTTGAGTGACCGTAATCCCAAATTGTCTAGAACATTTAGTACAATGTGCATTTTTGTCGCAATAATTCCTTTCCTGAACCGTTTTTTTTTGCAACGTGACGGGAAATGTTTTTTGTTTACTTCAAAGTCCTCCGATTTCGTATTGAATGCCTGTATGTCGAGGTAGCAAGCACGTTGGCCGCTGGTGAAGATGCTGATTGGTCCGGCCACCCCGACGTCGTACTTATTCCCGCAAATGCGGCTCGCCATAACCTTGCCGCTGATTTGGCGGAATCCGTCCTTCATCATCGACACGACCTCCTCCGCGTACAATAGAATGGCCTCGTAGTGAGCTAAACAAAGCACAGGCAAAACTGTTTCTTCATCATCGGTATTATTTTTTAGACAGGCAGACGATGAAAGATCAGGACTCACCAGTTATGACAGGATCGAGCTGTGGTTTTTAAAAATGTATTAATTAATTAACTGGGAAATTCGTTGTCTTAAAAAAGAGAATATTAATTTTGAAATACGAACTTGTTCTAAACGACCAAACGTAAAATTGTAGCGAGTTTTCGCGAGATATTTGACCTCCTCGCCGAATACTCGGACGTCCCGGTTCGCGGGCTCCTCGTGCATGGTCAGGACCAGCAAGCTTTTATAGGCCTCTTTAGCCACCTGTAAGTAATGTCTTCTTTACTTAATTAGCTTATGAGGGGCAACAGAAAATATTTTTAAACGGTCGACAACGTATTTATAAATGATCTTACGTCGTCGAATCCATCGTCCTGATTGAACTGAATGGATCCCCAGTACTTCAGTTGGAACAACTCCACCGCCAGAAATAACTAGTACCAGACCAACGTCGGTGGAACTCAAGAGACGGATGAGCATATTATTATAAGATGTTATTTGGGGTCACTACTTACATACTCCCCCTGCAGTAGTCCAAGCTGGTTCGCTGTTATCTGGCCGGAGTAAACGCATTCGTTAATCAATCAATCAATTAGTAGCTTTTTCCCGTTTTTTAATACAACATTTTTTAACCCAATTCTGACCATGATTTGCCGGACAGCGCTCCCATGACCCAGAAGAATGAAAACTGAAAGAGATTTACAAATACTTGTCACACAAAACGGCACTGAAATGAATGAAATAAAATCAAAATTTATCATTTAACAACTTAAAACTGGGTCTTTCAAGTGTGGGCAAGGTGATTGAACTTTCAAAGTTTTTAGTAAACGGACATACCTCGAGAATACCCGCTGGCAACTTGCAATAACTCGGCGTATTTGCTGCTGCTCATCTGATCGCTGAAAAAGCCCTTATCAAAGATATTCCGTCCAAGTTCTGGATTGATGAGGCGGAATCGTTGGTTAGCCAGTTTACCAAAGAGTGTGAAAAAGTCATAAGCGTCGTCGTGTAGAACAGACACATGGGTGTAGTTATACTCCGTCAGGAATTTATTGAAACATGTTGTCATGTCTGTCATGCTGAAGGACGTGCGGATTAGAAGAGGAAGCCGAGCGTACTTTTGGTCCTGTGAAGCGACTACTACAGCAGCTCCAGCAGTCGGCACTCCCAGAATTGGAATATCCAGGTACTCTGCCATGCCATAAACTGCCACAATGGTGTTGGGACAGGCTGTAGAAAGGCCCATTTTGAGCATTCAGTATTGTACACTACTTAAGACAGACAAACAAAGCTCATAGACATACGAGCGGTTAGAAGAAAAGTGATGGACGGACGGATGGACGGACGGACAGAGGGAAATAGGGAAAAATGGACAGACCGACGGCCGACAAACATGCCGACGGACAGGGTTTCAAAAAATCAAAAACAGAGAGACTGGAGTAACAGAGGGGCATTTGGAGGCGTGCAGACGGACAGACGGAGGGAGTAACGGAGGATCGGAGGTACAGAGGGTCAGGCGGACAGAGAGAGAAAGAGACGTAGAAAGACAGGGCGACAGACCGAAAGACGGAGACCGATAGACGGACAGACGGAGACCAATAGACGGACAGACGGAGACCGATAGACGGACAGACGGAGACTGATGGACGGATAGACGGACGAACATCAGACGATAGATGATAGGCGCCAGAGCGCCAGGAGGATAGACGGACAGATGGATAGACGGAGGGACCAGTAGACCGATAAACCGACAGACCAATAGACCGAAAGACGAACGGGCGGACAGGCGGACGGACGGACAGACAAAAAAATAAAACATATTCTGGTCGTAACTTACTAACACCAAGGAAGACATCACAGGTAACACCACTATCCAGCAGCTGAAGTATGTTCCTAGCTGCAGAAAACTGTGCATGGGAGCAGGAAGGCCCGATATTCTTGTACGCGACTTTGAGCCGTATATAATCGGGTAGAATGAAGGTATTAGCATGGGAGATTCCGAGGTCAACTGCGGCTGCCAGTCTCTCATACGTGGCATAATAGGAGTCGTCTTCCAGAATAAAACAAACGGTAAGATTGGTTACCGTAGAGGCACTGAACTGGTTCGGGAGCTTTTTACGGAAGGGGACACTATCCGCCGCACTGCAAAACATATCCAGGCGGAAATGCCAGAAGACGATCCAAATAGTAACAGTAGACAATCGTAAATTTAACATACTGTTTGATTTAGAATTCTTAAAAAATGATAAGTTGGCTTCAACAAATTGCGTCAACAGGAAAGTCTGGATGGAATTATGAGACTGGAATTAAAATAGGCCCATTTGTCCTGGATAATCACATCGAAATGGGAGTCACGCTGATGTTCCGCCTACGTTTACGGCGGCATTGATTGTGCCTTTGAGAATACTCGTACCGGTGCATGCAGTGTAGGCTTGTTTTGCGAATGGGCGCACATCACACCGACATGCGTGCCAAAGAGGGCCTCTTCGCCTAATTGCTGTTTGACAAATCATCCGCTGCTCCTTTCTACTCAATGTGCACGTAATTCACACAAAAGAAAATAATTCCCAGCTCACAGAAATATCCACGTTGACGTCCCATTTTCATTGCTTAGCTTTCCAGGGAGACGACAAAGTCCCCGGTAACAGTCTTGACTGCATCCAGTTACGGCACCAAAATGAAAATCAGAGTCCATAATTGTACGCGACATAACCGGAAATTCTGGTACTCCGGGGTTAGGGTTATACTCTTTTGGCATATCAGCGGACATACCGAGGCGTAAAGGGTCGCCAGGCGGCCAGAAACACCGCATGCTAAGAGCAGTACCAGTAATAAGACAATAAATGTATTGTGTGTGAACAGAAAAAAAAACGAAAATGTAAAACAAAAAAAAATTGTGAGGCGATCGATGTAGAATAAACATCAACAGGTGACGAGGGGTCCATCAGGTGACCAGGGGTCTATCAGGTAACGAGGGGTCCATCAGGCGACGAAGGGTCCATCAGGGGACGAGGGGTCCATCAAGTGATGAGGGGTCCATCCGATGACCAGGGGTCCATCAAGTGACGAGGGGTTCATCAGGTGACGAGGGGTCCATCAGGTTACAGGGGGTCCATCAGGTGACGAGGGGTCCGTCAGGCGATGAGGGGTCCGTCAGGCGACGAGGGGTCCATCAGGTGACGAGGGGTTCGTCAGGCGACGAGGGGTCCATCAGGTGATGAGGGGTCCATCAGGTGACGAGGGGTCCGTCAGGCGACGAGGGGTCCATCAGGTGACGAAGGGTCCATTTACAGATTTGAACCGCAAGGTATCGTCCAGATTGGGTGGTGCGGTCGGTCAGCAAGAGTCCCTTCCAGTTATACGCAGATTTAAGCCACAGCAAATCTTCTCCATTTGAATCCTATTCAAGACCCTGAAAACTAACATTGCATTCGTCAGTCATTTAAATTTTAAAATGTAATTACTACATTTTGTATACGTATACAAAATATTTTACCAAAAGGCCATTACCGACCGGTGCTCTACGAAGTGATCTTTCATACAATAGCATGGTGCTAACTGACCGCAGGAGAGTTTTTATTTTTTGCATAAAAGTTGTCAGTTTGGAATATTAGTTTCTTTCGACGGAAATAATGGCCAACTAGGGAGCACATGCTGAAACGAATCAACCGGCAAGAGTTCACCTTCCAGTGTGGGTCCCTTCCCTCTTGCGGCTAAATTAATATATGGTCAATTAAGCGGACTGTGGAATTGTGATTGAATGTGCAGGTTTTTTCTGTGCACGAGTAGCGCTTCCGCTTACAGACATATACAGCTGTGGCGGAATTGATTCTTCCGCCCACACCGAAACCCATGCGCCCACACATGTTAAGTCTTTGAGTGGGCACGCTGGAATGGGTGTGGCCTGAAGAAGTAACTCCGCCACAGTTGTTATGAGTCTGTTTGTCAACATTCACAGCACGGCAACGCACATGACTCCGCCTTGTGTTGGTGATGAATGAAAACGGGCTGGCCCATCAGATAACTCACATTTGACGCGGCGACCTTCGGTCAGCAAACTGTCAAAATGAGTTTCATTTTCGGCAATATCATGAGTAATCATAATACACTCACACACACACACGCACACACACACAGACAGACAGACAGACACAGACACACACACACACAGACAGACAGACAGACAGACAGACACACACACACACACACACACCTACATAGCTCTTCTCGTAAGCTTTGGATAAGGCCTGTACTCGACCGTCTGCACAAAAAAGGGGCAGCGACTTTTTCATCTTGATCGGGGCTCACTAAAACGGATGCTGTGTTTATGTTTACGATGCAAAACAAACTGGCACGGCAGTACTTAAAGAAAAGAGGACAGTAAAAGGAGCGTTACTACGGCTCATTTGAATTCAAACCTTTACCAGTGATTCCAGGAAATTTTGCTCTTCAAGATGTTTTCGAAATACTTGACGGTTGCGATGTGCGTGGCTATCATGCTCCTCACGATCAGTTCGACGACTGAGGCAGGTCGCCGAGGTGCCGGACCGAGCGGTGACGCGAAGGTCCACAACATCCAGCACGGTAGTCAGAAGGTAGCGAAGGATGCAGCGCGACAGGGCGGCCAAGGAGCCCCCATCAAGCATCAAGCTCACAATCCCGGACAGCGTGATCACTTCCACTCGACCGACGGAAAAGGCGGGAAGAAAGACAACGGCGTTCATCATAACTTCGGTCCCAAAAGAGGTTAACGTTTAATGGAACTGTAGTCTCGACCATTTAATGCCAGTTTTTAGACCCACCCGTATATTATGCCTGCACACACTGTGCCACCCTGCAGTCATAATATACGGGGTCATTAAAAACTGGCACCAAGTGGTCGAGACTCTACAGTAATGTGTCCCAGTGACCACCCTCTGCGCACCAAGATACACGTTCAACTAGAAATCAACGACAAAACTGAGTACACTGGAGGGTCCGGGGAATGGGCAAAAGAGGCGGGGCAAGGGGTGGTTTTCAAACAATCAGACAAAGAACCACCTGACTCCGCCCCTTTTGCTCATACCTCAGACCCTCCAGTGTACTCAATCTTGTCGTTGATTGTAGCGACGGTCCACCTAAGCTGCGAGTGGTATATACGGCCAATTGTTTTACGAAGACGTGATCACGTCTCCGTGCTTTGCATTCCTTTGTGAAAAATTAAAAATTGGGATGATATTTCATATTCCGAGCCAAATTACGGGTTTCCATCTAGCATTGCGGAGTTCTCACGTCTGTACAGACTGTACAGTCTGTATTTGTAGAAAGGCTCAACCCATGCGACGGGGTTCGTACATATAGGAAGTTAGGAACCAGTCGTCAGCAAACACGAAAATGCTCTCGCCCCATTTATCTTATCTTCCCTCATCCCAATTGAAAGCTCGTAAACTACGCTTGAGAATTTGGATCTCCGTCTGGACGGTGGCCGGAAAAATACGGCAGTTTGGCCTGTAAATGAGATGTGAGGCATTGATTGATCAGTTGCTGATTCTTACTTTCTATTTAATCAAACAATCAATTGATAGTTAGGCCAAACTGCAATTCTTTTTTCCGGTCATTGTCCAGACGGAGATCCTCATTATCTACGCCATTCTCAAGCGTCGTCCACCAGCCTTCAATCGTGATGAAAGAGGATGCGAAATCAGGCGAGAGCATATCTAAATTTCTTTGTGAAGAAGGACTATGATGAGCCGGGATCACAATTTTGCTCGATAAAAGTTCAGAATACTACTTCCAATCGAATGGTGGAAAATTTTTGGTAAAGAGCTACCATATTTTCGGGAACATTTTCCTACTGAATTAACTAGTCCAGGGGCCTTTCGCTTCATGCTCTACGAGACCACAGACTCATAAGACAGACCACACGACTTCAGATTTCAGATTTCAGATTTCAGATTTCAGATTTCAGATTTCAGATTTCAGACTTCTGACTTCAAATTTCAGATTTCAGATTTCAGATTTTATCATCGGTTGAACTTTGGTCGATTTCCGAGCCGGCAGATGTGTGTGACCGTTCCAGAAACAGTCTCCACAAACACATGAGCATGCACTTCCGCCTGATTGGCAATGCGCATTTCGTGGGAAAGGGTGGATGACAGTGAGAATTACCGCAAATGCCATGTGACAAACTGCGCCCCTTATTGCATCAACCCATACAGCTGTATGGCAATGCGCATCGGCAATGCGCATCGGCATGGGCTTGGGTCTGGGCTGAAGAAGTAATTCCGCCACAGCTGTAGTTATAAACATCACTGACTTGTGGAAAACTGCACAACCATCGAAGCCTGATTTCGTCTACCGAACTTCTTTGACACTTTTTTGCACTGTTTTGATGAGCCAACGAAATCCTCAACATGTTCTCACGGTTCCTCGCCCTGTCACTGTGTGTCGCCTTGGTCCTGGTCACGATCAGCTCGTCGGACGCGAAAAAGCACGGAGCGGAACACGGTCGTTCGGACATTGAGCGCCAGCATCGAACGGGAGATCAGCATCACGGACGGAACGCCGAAGCCGGCAACGGCCACCACAGCCGAGACGGTCAACGCGGTAGCGGCAGTCACACCTCTGGTCGCTCGGGTTCGAACGGGAGATCAGCATCACGGACGAAACGCCGAAGCCGGCAACGGCCACCACAGCCGAGACGGTCAACGCGGTAGCGGCAGTCACGCCTCTGGTCGCTCGGGTTCGCACGGGAGATCAGCATCACGGACGGAAAGCCGGTAACGGCCACCACAGCCGAGACGGTCAACGCGGTAGCGGCAGTCACACCTCTGGTCGCTCGGGTTCGCACGGGAATAGGCATGGAGAAACGAACCATCGCAACCATTGAAGAATACCGGGTTCGGGAATGCTTTTGAAACAAAAAACCAACAATGTGATTGAGTTGAGTTTATGGGTCAAGACAACCTATTATGAGGTCTCAACAATAGCTGTTTCACATTTTTTTCTAAAAGGAAGCATGGCGTGCAAGAGCGATCAGAGACATTTTTCAATGTGTTTCCTTTTTTTCTGTTTATTTTTTTTTGTTAAACCAGGGTAGTTTTTCATCACGACAAACCGAGCAGTATAAAAACGTTCATCTCTCTTCCAGTAACAAACAAAACGCAGGCATCGACTTACTGACTACAGAACAAAAAAAAAGGTTATTAAAAACGCCACACAAATAATTCTGAACAACGACGAGCGAGGTCTCTCTGTCAGTGCACCGCTTTTAAACTTTCTGAAAAATATATAAAAATTTCCCAGACACAACAGGAGAGAGAGAGAGAGAGAGGTAAAAGACGACTGCTGACAAAAACAGTCATCCGCATAATTAGCGCGGCCTTTTTTGGAACCAAAAAGAAATGCAGAAGAATCGAAGTCAAAAGAGTCCCGAGACAATTTGCGTTCACGGTATTCCACAGGTACGACGAAATAGATAATGTGGTTTCCATCCACACACACAGACACAGGCACATTGACACACAGACACACAGACAAACACACAGACACCGGGAGAGGAGAGTTGTCAGGCGCAGGCAGGCACCTGTCCTGGAGGCAGACAGACACCTGTCCTGGAGGCAGGCAGGCACCTGTCCTGGAGGCAGGCAGACACCTGTCCTGGAGGCAGTCAAGAGATTCGGAATGTCGGTTGCAGATGAGAAACCGCGTGTCCAGTTGGTCCGCTGCGGACTTCCGGTTCCTCGAAGCAGCATAGCAGCAGCAAAAAATTTGGTGAAAGGACAATGGTCAATTTAGTGGAGAATCACATTCTTCAAAATAATCTTGGTGTGGGGGAAGATTCAGTATCCAAGTGTAATGAGAGCAGCGACAGGAGAGGGAGAGGAGAGAGGAGTGTGGGCGTCGCCGAGAGTCGATGATGGAGACAGATAAAAATTTGGTCAAGAAAACACCGAGTTTTTGCAGGTACGTTGAGACTAGTTCTCCGGCACGCGCGCGCTCCTTCGGGGCGATGGTTTGTAATACCGTCGCGCCCTGTCTATCCTCTATACGAAGGTTGAGCCGGTGGGGTGTTGCGCCACCGTTGTGCTGACCACGGCATCGTTCGAGCGGACCGTGTTCGACGCGTACTGCCCGATCCACGAGCCGTCTTCCGAGAACATTTTCGGCTGGTCGGGGTCGCCGTATTCTTCCATGCTGTCTGCTTCACTTCCGCCACCTAGAATGGAGACAGGGTTGAGGCTGATAAATTAGTAGGACGAACGGAACAGAACAGGACGACCAACCAAGCAACACATTCTAGAGGGAACAAACAAGCGAACCAAACAGAACAACCCAACAAACTCGGAAAACTGTTAAAAAAAATACAAATGAAGAAAAGAAAAGAACAAAAAGAAACAGGGAACAAACGCATGAACCAATAAGCTGTTAGGATGAAAAAGAACAAACGAAAGGAACAAAGCGAACAAAAACTAAACTATACATTAGAAAGGCAGGCAAAGAAAAGAACGAACGAACGAACCAGACCAGAAAGACATGAACGAACAATCAGAACTGATAATTAGTGGGAAACACAGGTGAGAAAAGTGAACCAAAATGAACAAGCAGAACGGCATGCAAGAAGAACAAGATCATCGATCAGTCAGAAGAGATCATAGTAAGTTTCGACAGTCTTTTAAGGCAATCGAAGACTTGGAGCATATTTAGGAAATTCTATATTCAGGAGAGAAAACACCCCTTACCTTCTCGACTTATTATTGAAGCGTTCTCATCGCCATTGATTCCGCCGTCATTCGGTCTGACTTTGGGCAAATTGTTTGTGGCAAGACCTTGTGGAATCGTCGGCGCCTTTTCGTAATCATACGAGGCGGGACGCTTTGATCGATCGCCTTCGTTAACGGCATACTTGCCCTAGAAAAAAAAACACACAAATGTAAAAAGCAAGCAGAAATGTTTTAGCTAGTCAAGACAGAGGAATATTTACCCCGCGTTTGCTTCTGCGGACGACACAGACAATCAGACAGATCAACAGCAGCAAGGCCAGCAGACACATCAAGGCGATGAACCAGGGATAACTGGCGAATCCGTAGGGCGAAGGTGCTTCACCGACCCGTTCGCCCTCGGTCGTAACCTCATGGATGGGCCCTCGCATCTGCAACGGAAAGCAAGAGCATATGCACATGTACAGCATAATTGTCCCTAGACCATTTTCAGGAAAGGGCGATCTCAAATTTGTAAATGAAATCAGCGTCGTAATGAGAATGTGTGTGAGAATTTTAACTGATTTCTATTAAAAACAGTTGTAGAAATACGTCTCCAAGTACGAAGTCTCCCAGTACGAAGCCTCCAATCTCAATCCACCGTGGCAGTCAGCTTAACTGCCTCTGATTCGCCACTGCCGTTAATGTGAAAAAGTTTTTATGTGAACAGAAAATGTCCTTCCTGTAAAATTTCATTTTTTGATTTCATTTCGAATCGCAAACTAATTTAATTTAATTTGCATAACACAAAATTGTAAATCGGTTTCATACCACAATAATTCTTCTATAATTTCTCTGCCACATGCGGTACGGTACCTGATGATCACCCTCGACCGCAACCACCCTGACTTCGTAGGTGGTCCCGGGATCGAGTCCGAAAATTTCAGTGGAGAGGCCGTTGAGCTCATCCTTCGTTTTACTCCACTCGCCGTCGCCCTTTCGTCTGTGTTCCACGAAGAAGTGCTCGCCGATTCTGTGTCCACCTCCGGCCTGTAAATGAAAAAAACACATCAATCAATCCATCAATCAAGCGCTGAATTTCCCAGCCATTTGGCGAACCGGTTCCCATTTCCCAACGTGTATAAAAAAACCTTACAGCGGATTGCGGTTGCCATGAGACGATGATGGATTCGTTGGTTTTTCCCGACAGAACAAAGTCCGGAACACCCGGCGGAGGGAGGAGAGCCATAGCCTCCATGGTGCGATTGGAGTCGGTGGCGGACTCGACGATGCCGGTCTCACCCTTGCCGGCGGCAGTTGTGGCCGCCAGTTCAATGCGATACTTTGTGTCTGGCTTCAAACCGGCTAATTTGACAGCATTCTGATTGAGGTCCGTGATGATGGTAGGCTCGCGGATTGGTTCCGAAACAGCCAGTCCGTCAACCTGTGGGGAGCAAAAAAATATGTTGTCAGTTTACTATTTGCCTTAACGAACGAACAACAACAAAAAATTTTCCGAACTGACGCGAACCTCTTTGATTTCAATTTCGTATGACAGAAGTTTGCCGTTTGGTTCCGCCGGTGGTTTCCACTCCAAGAAAATGGCCCCTCGTCCCATGGGGTAGGCACGGAGATCGGATACCCGTCCGGGTGCGCCTTCAGGCGTTTCGAAAACGAGCTGTTTTGGTGATGAAAAAGAACAATTACGTGAGATTTTGGCCCATCCAAACTATTAAGCTGAAAATAAGCGGAAAAAGCCACAAGAATTTACCGGCTCGCTGACAGGTCCGTCGTATTGTCCGTTGTAGGGCTGAACCGTGACCGTGTTCTTACTAGCCGGCTTTAGGACGTCTACAATGGCAGTTGTGGCGTTTGGTCCGACTCTGATTTCGCGGGGTTTCTCGTCGCCTTCCGGTTGTACTATGATCTTATAACCCTTGAAGTCTCCTGAAAAATGATGCCGGATTAGTCAGATAAACAGAATGGTCGGCAGGTAGGCAGACAGCCAAGCAAGCTGACAGGTAGTCAGATAGACAGACAAACAGGCCAGCTGAGAGGCAGGCAGGCGGGTAGGCAGACAGACAGAAAGACAGACAGACAGACAGACAGACAGACATAGAGACAGTCAGACAAATAGAAATACATGTACACAGACATTTGGGTGCCAGGCAGAGACATAGACCTAGACATAGAAAGTTTTGTCTTACCGTGAATCGAGTCTGCAGCTACAGGCTCCCATTCTACTCTGGCTGTCTTTCCATTGACCAACTCAGATAGGTAGAACTTTTTCGGTGCCTCTGTCGGGATATTTTCACCGGAGAAACCGCGAACCGGCGGCGCATTCGCCGCTTTTGACGGGCCAAGTGCATTACCAGCCACAACTTTCACATCAAAGGGCACATAAGTGGGCACATTCGGCACAGTCAAGCTGCCTTTCTGCCAATCGGTGATGATCTCCGACTGCTCCACCCGTTGGGCAATGGGATCGGGATTAACCGGGAGCCATTTGACTTCGTAATAGAAGCCCGGCCCGTTGTGGTCAATCTGCGGCATCGGCTGTGATGAGAAGAAAACGGGACAGAATAAATTTTAGCCGCAATATTCCTCCCAAGAGACGCCACACAAGGGACACCACCCTAGATAAAGCGACCCTCATCAAGCGCAAACTGAACCGTACCGTCCATGAGATGACGAGATTATTGGGTGTATCCCCTCGGCCTTGGACGTTATCGGGGTTTTTGAATGGGACATCGGGCGGGGTGGTGCAGACTTCTTGACTTGGGGCACTGGCGTTGGACAATCCAATGCGATTCTTGGCGCGGACGCGGAAAGTGTAATTGACCCAACTGAAAAGGAGGAAGTTGCTGATCAGTTTAAATTCCCGGAGAGCGATACACGAGGGTTTAGACCAGAAGCAACGTGAATACTATTGGTATATATGATGGCTGTGCTTACTCTGTGATGTGTGTCCTACTGTGTAGTTACTCTGTCTGTCTTGTGTATGTGATTTTGTCTTTGATTGTATCTATGTCTGTGTCTGTGTCTGTGTCTGTGTCTGTGTCTGTGTCTGTGTCTGTGTCTGTGTCTGTGTCTGTGATTTTGTCTTTGATTGTATTTATGTCTGAGTCTGTGGCTGTGTCTGAGTCTGAGTCTGCCTGTGTCTGTATGTCAAAGTCTACATAAATTGAGTGTCTGAATTATTTTGTCCATTCGGGATCATTTTTGGAATTTCTGAGTGTGGTTCAATATTTTGCACTCATCGACACACAATAATTTATGCTAGCTTGAGGGATGATTGCCTATCTTTCTGGAACAGAGATGCGCGCGCGTGTATAGTACTGTATACCGCGACCGCATATGGTACTTCATTGACCCCCTTGACCCGTGAAGCACGAATGCAAATCTTACGGGCTTAATTCGACAGACGAAGACAAATCGGTTCCGGCGATGTCGGTTTTAATGTCCTTCCATTCACCGGGCTCAAATGACGTGCTGTACTGGATGATAAATTCGAAGATTGGCTCACGGTTGTCTCCGTTCGGCTCCCAGTGGACCACTGCCTCGCGTGCTGAGCATTGAACGCGGACATTAACAGGCGGGTTTGGGACATCGCGTACTATCAGCGTCGCGTGCGCTTCCGATGTGTCCAACCGGGTCCGGGCGATGCAAGTGTACATGCCCGAATGGACCTCTTGGGCCTCGGAGATAGTTAAGCTGTTGTCGTTGTTCTGGAAGATCCGGCCATTCTGACCCATCTTGATTGGCTCACCATCGCGCAGCCACTCAATGGTGGTCTCCAGCGTCGGATCGGACGTCGCGGAGCACCGGAAGGTGGCTGACTCCCCGGCACGTCGCTCAACATCCTCAGGAGGCGCCGTAACGACTGTTTTCCCTGCAATCACGGAAAATCGAATACGTTAAAAGCGTCCCGGACAGGAAAAGAAATTTCAGTCAGAAATACTAACTACAGTCAGTGACAATACAGTCGAGTTCAGTAGTTAGTCAACGTCCAGAAAAGGAGGTCAGATGGAAGTGGAAACGCATTCAGGCAAAGGAAAACATGTGCAGTCAGACCACCAGAGACACAATTTTTCAGTCAGACAGGCGGATAAGCCGGCAGAGAGGCAGGAAACATGGAAGGAAGCAGGGATCCAGGTTAGGATGCAAGCAGGCAGGCAGATAGGCAGATAAACGGACAAACAGACAAAAGGACAGACAGACAAACAGACAGACAGACAGACAGACAGACAGACAGATAAACATGCAGACAGACAAATAGACAGGCAGGCAGACAGACAGACAGGCAGACAAACAGGCAGACAGACAAATAGACATACAGACACACACATACACACAGATATACAGACACACACATACACACAGATATACAGACACACAGACACAGTCAATAACCTCACTGTGTGTCAGAGAATCAAATTGCACTGGTCAATCACCGGAAGGCATACGGGATTGCCTACAATCGCGATTGCTAGCACAGATTCACATACTTTTGATATCTAATCGACCGGAAGCCCTCTTTTCACCGAACCGATTCACCGCGATACAGGTGTAACTGCCGATATCCGTGAACGTCGCCCCCTTCACCAGCAGATCCCCTTCCTTCTTGATTTCATACCGCCCGCCGCCGCCGCCGCCGCCCGGCTGGACGTTGATGGTCTGACCGTCCTTCTCCCAGGACACACGCGGACGTGGTGCTCCATACACCCGGCACGTGATGACCGCAGTCGCGCCCTCAACCGTCTCCGACACTTCAGCGGGGGGTTCGACAATCTCCGCAGGCAAAGCTGAAACACGGAGCGAGCGTTTATTTATTGATTACGTCCGATGCGCGAGCAGCACTGGACATGAATAATCGGCTGGGCGAGAAGAGAGGCATAATAAATTTACTTACCCAGGACATTCATGTAAACATCGGCGAAGATATAACCGTGGGCATTGCTGGCGTTGCACTGGTAGTTGTCCGTGTCGATGTCCTTCTGCACGGTCCGGATGGTGATGTGGGTGCCGTTGGTGGTGCGTCGCGGATTAGCCGGCAGATCTGCAGTGCACAAATGTATGTGTATATTTATTTATTATGATGATAAAAGCAAACGAAATTAGGGGGCCATAAGTTGTCATACTCAATACCCGCCACCGTCATGCTGATTGACAAATGACAGAATAAGAACGCACAAATCACACACTTCCAACACACAATTTTTCATACATATATACATGTCAGGAAACGTCCATCAATTTTAGAGGGAATTATCATCTTCATTCACCCGAGATAAATTATTTTGATTAAAGAAAACTTTCTCTCCAACACTTCCTTCTGTCTGTGGAAGAACACTTTCTTCTGTCTGCGGAAGAACACTTGTTCTGTCTGCGGAAGAACACTTTGTTCTTTCTATGAAAGAACACTCGTTCTGTCTGTGGAAAAACACTTTGTTCTGTCTGTGCCTTCTGTCTGTGGAAGAACACTTCCTTCTGTCTGTGGAAGAACACTTGTTCTCTCTGTGGAAGAACACTTCCTTCTGTCTGTGGAAGAACACTTGTTCTCTCTGTGGAAGAACACTTTGTTCTGTTTGTGGAAGAAGGAACGTACTTTCGTAAGGCGTTCCATTGACGAACCACTGAATTCGGGGTTCAGGCACGCCACCAGCGAGGCAGGCAAAGGTTTGGTCCTCGTCCTCCGCCTTCATGGCCACTTCCGGAGCGGTGATCCAGTACGGGTCGGCTGTAACCATCAATAAACAGCGAGAAATTAAGATAACTGTCTCTTGTCGCAATGGGAAACACTTTTCTATGTAGGCGAAATTTACATTCAACGGTGAGGGTGAACGCATGGGCCTGCACTATGCCGACACCGTTGGAGGCTGAGCATTCGTATGTGCCTTGGTCCTCGAATTGGAGGTTTTTCAGTCGCAGCACCTTTCCGTAGTCCGAGTACTGGGAGCGACGGGGCGGGAGCTCGGCACCCTTCCTGTGCCATTTGACTTGCGGCAGTGGACTGAAAATAAAATAAAGTGTCACTACGCATGTCGGAATGGCGATTTGATCTAGTCTCGAAGTGGCTCTAACATGCGTGAATTTGAATTAATTTTTGTAAATTTAAACTCACTGAAAAAGGAATTGATTAAAACTATTTATTATAGTTTACAACAATTATCTTTATTTTTTGTATTAAAAATGAAATGTCCTAATATATTTTAGGGTAATTTTTGATGTCTTTAAAACATAGCTGTGATTTAAATACTAGTGTCGAATTTTCAGCTCTGTTCGGTTAAGTTAAATAACTCTTTACTTTTACCGCGAAAAATGT